>CAKALG010006461.1:0-11170 GCA_916700815.1 Helicolenus hilgendorfi
TGCCTCTTCCTGCATTGTATATTATTCATTTATTTTTTCTGTTATGTTGTATAGTCTTAAATTGTGCAAAACAAATAAAATAAATACATCAAATTACAATAATTTTCTACAATAAAACACAAAAAGGTCGATGACATTGTTAATGGCATACAACGTCACTGAGTTTCTGACTAAGAATTAGTTGCAAAGCTGTTTTTAAACTGTGCTAAGTTGGTCAGAGGAGTAGTTGGTGCTCCTACTACTGAGAAAGGACATCCAGCCCTGCACAGATGAAAAGGTCTGTTTAAAGACTCAGCTGACTCCGTTAGACTACAGCCAGCAAGTCCTAGTAGGCCCACTACAGCTGACAAAAACATTATCCTGAGAAATCTTATATTAAAAAAAAAAGGTCTGGCAACTACTAATGATCCACTTTGTGCCTATTTCACCGCCTTGTCTTTATTAAAACATGTTTATTAAACTGGGTTTCTTCTGTGAAGCGGTCTGGAGAACAAAAGGCGTCGCCCGTTAACTCCAGAACTGCACCGTCATGGCAACACACAAGGAACCCTTCAGGAAGAAACCCAGAAACTCAACGGATCTCCACTGATACCGTTAGCATGAAGCTAAGCTACATGTTGAGGCCTAGTCACAATTAATCACATTCATCCGGAGTCCAATAATACTCTTGTTCCCGCACACTCACACTGCAGTTTCACATGTTCTGGTTTAGCTTTCTGCTCTCATACAGCCCATTTTGATTAGAAAATGTTGGCTAAACATGAGCAACTCTGGTAGCTAGCTGGCTATGGCTTCACATTAGCTTTCTTCACACGGAGAAGGAAACACGATCAATTTATTCAAGTTGTCATAAAGGACAACGTTATCCTGCCTGGACACTCCGAAGTAGCAGCGGCACAACTCGTTCATAGTTCAGTCTGTAGCACAGCTAATCATTTTATGGCTAACATGAATCATTCTGTATTCACCTACACACACATTTTATAATTATTGACTAATAATTTATTTAACAGACAAAATGGAGGCTCAAAGGAAGCGCCAGATTGTTTAAGCTTAAAGTTAAGCTTCACATTAAATGCCGTTAATATATTAACGGTTAACTTAAAAAAATAACGTATGGAAAGTTACAGCGTTCTAATGTGAAACCGTTGCAACAAAACGTCAAGGGCTCGATTAGCTTCCATGAACAAAATGAATGAGAGAGTGTGTGTGTCCGCCATCTTGGAAACTAAGGGGCGGTTGGTAGCGGTTAGTGGGATTCACAGACGACCAACGGGCACGCACCGCCATGTGAGCACCGCTAACTTTACGCTACTAGCGTAGTGCTAATAATGAGTTTCTAACGGGGATGACCGGCCTGATTTTTTTAGCTAACCGCGAGCTGTAGTTTGTTAATAAATATTAACGTAAATTAGACGGTGTAGCGTGTTTAAGGTATGAGGAAAACCAGAGCGACCAACGGCGTCAAGAAGGCATGTGAGCACCCGCTAACTTTACGCTACTAGCGTAGTGCTGATAATGAGTTTCTAACGGGGATGACCGGCCTGATTTTTTAGCTAACTGTGAGCTGTAGTTTGCTAATAAATGTTAACGTTATAGTTAGTAAATCAGACGGTATAGCATGTTTAAGTTAGAATAAATGCGTATGCTTTCACAGACAACGAGTAGGAGGAAAACGAGAGCGACCAACGGCGTCAAGAAGGCATGTGAGCGACCGCTAACCTTACGCTACTAGCGTAGTGCTAATAATGAGTTTCTAACGGGGATGACCGGCCTACTGCTCGGCAACACTACCGGTAATTCAGACGGTGTAGCATGTTGAAGTTAGCCAGCACAAAGGGACAATCTAAATTAATTTAACGACAGTTTAACGTTAGAGTAAATGGGTGTGCTTTGTCTCGACTAGCTCATGTTATCTGACCGGCTTTCATAAGCTAACAGGGCTAGCTAAAGCTAGCCAATGCTAGTTCCAGGTACCGTTATTCACTGGCTTTTGTCATCTCCGGTGAGTTTTTCTCCGAAAACAATATAATATTAAGACTACAAAGTGTGTCAAATGTACCAGAAATGTATAAAGAACGACAAAGACTTGGTGGTTGGGTTGAAACGTATTGGTGCTTATCCGTGCCAGTGCATGTTGATGGTGAGCAGCGGGCACCACCATGTGTACCACTCACACAGCTATGCTTTATCCTCTCACTACACAAGGCCTGCTGGCTCTGCAGACTAACACACCCAGCATGCTTAATGTACATTTCATCCTCTCATCATGCAACCCTAGACACACACACACACATACATACACAGAGAGAGCATATACTGACCGTCATGTTGGCAAAGGTACCGCCGACAAACGATGCCCAGACGTATTTGGCGTCCGTGTACCCAATAATGGCCGCGTCCTGGCAGCTGCCATCAGCCATCAGGTTGTCCACGTAGGTTTGCCAGGACATGTTTGTTTCTGTGAAAATTGAGTTCTCTAATAAGATGGACAAAAAAATATACGTAGAGGCGGTCAAGTTAGATCACAAAACGTGTCTTGAGCTGACGAAGAAGAAGCTGTATTTATCGGTGGTTTAGCGTGGGCCTCCAGCAAGCAAGAACCCCCCCGACTCCGTCACGTCCCGGCTTTCTTCTGGTCTACAGGCAACAGAGAGAGGAGTCGCTGCGATCGGACAGGCGCTTGGGTGTAGTCCTCTCTAAATCACTCCGCCCAGGTCGTGGTTCGCCCCTACTGCCTCATTGCATAATATACTGCTGCGGCGGATGAATATATCGTGGCGAAAAAAGCAAGACAGACTATTTTTTTCTCTCCACCACATCAAAGATTTGTTTCAGCTTCACATTCTTTGTTATTATTTCATGACTATTACTAGTCAAAATGCACATTTACACACATTTAAATTTACAAAGCAGAGTTCTGTCATATAGTTTCAGGCTGATGTAAATTCTGAGATTTCATTTTCAAAGCAAACTGGTGCAAAAAAGTTGAATTACAAGGTATATCAAATTATTTTAAGACACAATTCACATTTACCTTATGATGATCACTGAAGCCACATTAGCCATTACCTCTTTTGTGGAGCACTAAATCACGGGTCATTTACAATATCTTCATGTCACTCTTGATTAAAGATTTATAGCTACCTCACTTTAATCAGCTGGACAAATGGACACATGTACACAATCAGCAGATTTACCAAATCCATAATTTATGTTGGATTTTCTTTTTGATTGTTCAGCAGTCCTTTGGGTAACTCATCATGCAGTGAAAGACAGGAAAACACCCTCAAAAGGGTAGCAATCAAAGTAGCAATAATACACTCATTATGCTATTTAGCGATTTTGGATATCCAATATACATGTCTTAAATATCTCTGGATGATGAGAGATATTGTGCTGTAAATAGCTTCCGCTTTTGGCAGGATAGAAACTAAACCTGTGTAAGTTATATTCCTCAAAGTAGGAGACTCTCTGAGGCTGCCATCCTTAGTGCTGTGTTGGAGAGAGAAACTGTATTTCCATATATGTGTGCACGTTTACATTTTAAGCATAGTTTACTCTCCAGAATGTCTTCCAGTGATTAAGCAGCAGGGCTGTTGTGTGGTTTCACTATTTTTTTCCCCCATGAGTTTTCCACTATTTCAGTCTGGGATACATATTCATAATGTGAAATCCCTGTGTGTACACTAAGTATCATTAAATTGGTGAATTATTGTGGGGTAGAGCCCTTTTGGAGAATATTTGGTATTGTTCACACTGTTAGTGCTATTCAGCGTTGATAGACTTTTGCATTTGGTGAGCTCACATAAAAAGAACAAAACAGAAACCTAGACATCATATACATTAACTACACCGAGATATGAAACAAGTGGTAAAACAAAACAATAAACACTTTATTCATTAAAGAATAATATAAATAGATAAACAATCCTATCCTTTCTCTCTCTAACTGTAAAATTAGCATAACACAAAGACAGACCTGTATAAACTGCAGAACTGAAAAGAAAAACTGATGTTTAATTTAATTACTTCTCATTTTTGTGAATTGATGTCTGAGGTTTATTCAGGGAAGATTTTTCCCTACTTCTGATATCTATATTTCAACACCATGCATCCTGTTTCACGCTTAGTAGCACAAGTTCACACCTGGGAGCTATTTCTATTGAGCAGGTGTATACAAGAGCTTGCGGGCACCTTGTTCAAGAGCTTATAGGCACCTCGTTCAAATCAACCACAGTTAAGGAGTGAATGGAGAACATTAATCAGTGACTTTCACCGCTCAGATAAACCTCAAAGGACATCAGATCATTCATTTACATTTAGACTCAGTGTAAATATAAATGTAAGTAAGAAACTAGACAACAATCACAAGTGAAATGGCTCAACTTCACTTCACTGAGTTCATACTGCACAGATGAGACTGCTTATGTTTCTACATCATGTGACAATTTTATTTTTATCTAGAAACTTCCAGTGAATTCTTTCTCTTCTCTCCCTCCCTGGGAAGAATGAGTGCAGAAAAAAAGTTATTAATTGACCAGGCAAAAGGAAGTAAACGCGACTTGTCAATCAGCCAGCCACACCCATATCCTGTTCTCCCATTGGATGCCGTCAGTTTCCATGGCCACCTCTGTTTTGCACTTCTGCTCTGTCAAAATAGTAGCAGTCAGGCTGTGCATGAGTCATGGAGATACAGAAAGGAGCTAACTTGTTTGCTTTAGAAAAGGCTTGTTTTTTAGACAAAGCCTTTAGCATGGTGTATTGTCATCATAACAGCTGGAGATAAACAGAACAAGTAGCAATCCTCGAGCTTTCCTGCAGGCTGTACCTCCGATTTTTGTTTATTTTTTTGCAGATACATGAAGTGCATATTTTTCCTTGCATGGTAGAAGTTTGAGCACATGATTTGAATTTACTGTGAAGTGCTAAAAACAAACCCCATAGTTTTCAGTGTTAAAGAGAATAGGAGTGCACACTCTGACTCTGCACTGTGGCTTCCTGTTGGCTCAGCAGCCAGATGCATATACCATGTGCCTGCAACTGATTTA
This sequence comes from Helicolenus hilgendorfi, assembly GCA_916700815.1. Taxonomy (NCBI): domain Eukaryota; kingdom Metazoa; phylum Chordata; class Actinopteri; order Perciformes; family Sebastidae; genus Helicolenus; species Helicolenus hilgendorfi. Next base: position 5,052 of record CAKALG010006461.1, read on the forward strand.
CAACTTAACACATTGTTATTTTTTCCGTCTTTCTTGCCTCTACTGTTGAGGCATGTAGAAGCTCTACATGCATACATTTCTAATGAAGTAGAAAACCTTAAGACTACAACGGAAGTAAAAGTAATGTAAAGGTTTTTGAAAGACACCTATACTTTCGCAGTGAAGCTGCTGACAGCCAGCATTGTGTGCCTTTATGGCCTGTGACCTCATAAAACAAGGCGGTGCATACTTCCCAGTCATTCAGGCTGTTTCATTTCTGACCTCTGCATGTTTAAAACCAATAAGCTAACTTACATCACTAAAACATTTTATTTTGCATTTATATATTCATTACTTTTAAAGGATAAGGCTGGCGATATTCTGTATTTTTATTGTTGTCAACAGATCCCATGAAAGGACCAAACAATGTGTAAGTCCATCCCTCAATACGCTCCAACTTCTCTTTTTAAAATAGCTCAAGAATTTCCTAAAACAGCTTGGCACTGTAACTTTTAGCAAATGTTACTCAAACAGGAGGAAATTGTGTATGCTGTATCAACGTGGAGCTATTTTTAGATACTTCTACTGGGTAGATTAGTAATGGAGTACTACATCATATCATGTGTTTGTTTGTTTATAGGTGAAAAATAACTAGTATAAGAGGCAAATACATATTTTTATGTAAAATGTTAATCTAAAAAATTAATTAGTGACTACAGCGCTCAGATAAATGTGGTGGAGTAAAAAGTACAATATTTACCTGTGAGATATAGTGCACTAGAAGTAGAAAGTAGTACTAAAAGTGTTCACAGTAAAAAAAAAAAATAGTATATTATGTTTACAGTGAGAGTAGGATTGACTCATAAAAAACTACAGTATGCACCTTGGTAGTTGAGGGGTTACAGCGCATGCCATATAAAAAAAATATAGAAAATCAATAGATTTATCCTTTAAAATCTTTTCAAATGTTCTGTTTTTAGTGAAAAAAAACAGTAGAATCCCATGAGATCTCACCAGCCGTGTCAGTTTAAGGGACAACATGAGGTCTTTGTCAGTTTGTCAGTTGTTGTTTTTCCTCATATTTCTGTAAGGCCGTAAAACTCCCACCCTGTGGTCTAATAGGCATTTTCCACAGAAGACATTTTGAATTGTCACAGCAGGAAAAGCACAGGCGTAGTAAATAATGAAATTAATGACGGCTGGATTCCATTTAGTTGCTTCGATTTCAGGTTCCTGTTATTGCGCATGCTGGCTCGCTGTCACTCTCACCGTGACACTTGAATAGAGCAGAGCCATCGTTAGCGTTATTAGTAACACTTGTGCTTTTCCTACTGTGACAAGTCAAAATGTCTGCTGGGAGAAAGGTCTAATTAGCACAGGTGTTTCTCAACACAGCTACCTCAGGTATATACCCAGTGTTAATTGATACATTTACACTGAAATGAGTACAAGAGTCGATCAAGAGTAATCATTAATCAATATTACAAGCAACCAACCAACAGGAAAGAGGTCAAAGATCAGAGCCACAGCTGCCTGCGGGGTTTGAAGTTATTAGCTTGCAGTCCTTACTTTAACTCTGAGCCTGCAGAAGCCTCTGCTTTGCCTTGTATAGTCTATATAACACAATTCAGGCCATTTTTTCACCTCAATTGGACAAAATTATTTATTCATGACCCTAGTTTCATTCTTTGTCTGGCGTAGCAGTAGAAGAAGTAGACCCTATTTTTAACTCACACAGATGAACGCTCTCTAAGGTCGATATGCTTTGGTGTATTTTTAATAAGGCGTATCGCTAAATAAATAATTTTCACTCCATGATCTTGGGATTCAAGCTCAAATCACACCATTATTACATATATTTTTCATTTTCATAAATATTTTACTCACTCGACAACTCACTATAACTAAACAAGGTGAGTGACGCTGCTGTAAATTGGTGTTAATATAGAGAAATTCCTCATACTTTTCCCTACAGAGTTTCATCAGTGTGAGTGTGGGGTTTCCTGAAACAACAACACAACCACCATGATTTAAAAGAAATCAAGCTTTCCGTTGTCATACCTTCCTCTGGAGCGGCTCGGCAGTGTAAGGGCATTAAATATGGAGCAGCAGCAGGTAGGGAAGATGGTGCTCTGTTCCTAGAAAATGTCTCCTCTCTGCTCACCAGGTCCCAGGTCTGTCACACACAAAGGAAATCAATAGCAGCCAATAGTAGGGGGGGAGAAGGATGCACACGTCCTCACCATTTGAGAGATACAGTGGGAAGCATCTGACACATGACTTGTCAGAGCTGGAAAAATACCTTTGTCATTTGATAACATATCTCTTTTGGGATAAAACATGTGCTGATCAGCTCGCCTGGCTCCAGTAACCTTTGCCCCCTGAGAAAGGTCAACATGGGAGATCAAAGGTGGTCCATCTGCACGGCCAGTGGAGTCAGTGTGCAGCGTACAATGAGGCAGTCTCTTCAGAGACCTGCACCCCTTTCCCCCCCCCCATCTGTGGAATGGATCAACACCCCCATTGATCACGACTGCAACGCGTGGATGTCACACACACATGCAAATTAACTCTGGAAAGCACACGCACACATTTGCTCATATAGGCTATATGCTTAGTCACCACACACACACAAGGTGAGATTACGTAAACCCGGGGCACGCTGAGGGAAGTGGGTTATTGTGGATTTGAATAGCGATGAAGCGGTCCGAAGGCCTCACCCACAATGGACATCTGAAGAAAAAAAACTAAAAATAACGCAGACTTAAGAAATACAGAACAATTATCTCCTCCTTTGTCTTATTTATTTGCAATCATAATGATATAGGTATCACAATTAATTTGTCATATACTGATATTTAAAAATGTTTAATAAATCCATGAAATGAATCATATATTCCCAGAAATGTGTAGTAAGAGCACTTCCAGCTAAACTCGGCCCGCCTTGTTGTTTCCTGTTCTTCCTTTAGGTTTGTAAACCTCCTTTTTCTTTCGCTCTCTCCATAAAAAGGCATGAGGAATGTGGATCATCCAACACCCACATTTTGTTTTTCTTAAAGAAGGTCAGCACAGTAAAAAAAAAAAGAAAAAGACAAATGAGCTCCTCTGATTTCATGTGTATTTATGCTCTTTAATTATCAAAAACATGTAAAGAAAACCCGTCATTAGGCCTTCTTTTAATACATTTGACAGGAATAAACATGTTTAGCCCGTTAAGAAGCTCAAAGTTGTTGTTCTGCACGGCAACAAGCTAGTGTACATCTAGTCCTACTTATTCTGGTAGCAGCGTGGTATGATAATGTACAGACTGGATATAAAGCCCCACTGTTCTGCACAGATGAATAGTCATGATTCATAGTGGAGGATGAAGTGAGTCTCACTCTGGATGGACATTTTCATGGTCTGATCAGTTTCACTGCTTTACTCAAAGTCTCTCTTAACTTTGTCTACTTTGTGATGTTTTTTTAATCATGATGTTTCTTCATTTTAGTAATTTCAGAATTGGATTGAAACATGGCCGTGTTTCTTATTTATTGAGCTATATTAAGACATTTCCAGTTATACGTCTAAGCCACAAAGAATGAGTGAATATACACAAATCATAAATAGTTAAATAAATAAAGAATGGGGATCTATTAGCAGAAATGGAATACAATATTCATAAATATATTTTCATTAGTGTATAATCACCTGAAAATAAGAATCCTCATGTTTTCGTGAGCTTAGAATGAGCCCTTCATATCTACATAGGGAGCGGGTCCTCTTCACGGAGTCCGCCATGTTGTTCAAACCAAACTCTGAGGCTACATTTCAAATCACATATTTTTTCTTTTTACTTTTAGTGCAAACTGCAGCTGCCCTTACAAAGTGCGTATTGTTGCATGCAGTATTCATTAAAATTGGGACATACTGCTTCCTCATTGCTCCTTGAACTTTGACCCTCTTGCTCATATAACCGCTGCGCAGAGGATTGTGGATCAGAATAGCCAGAACAGCATGCTGCAAAATGCTACAGATGTAGTAGGACATCCCTGTATTTTTGGCATACCGCATTTGACATACTATGTATTGGGACATACTAAATATTTTTCTGGTATACTAAATAGTATGGTAGTATGGGTATTGGAACACACAGTGGCTCTAGCGAGCGTTTTTTTACGTTACCTGAAGGCCACCGCAGTTCTACGACATGCTTGTGAAACTGCAGTAACGTGAGCTGCAGAGTACTAAACCAGCCGCTGTCTGATTGCTGTGGCTCCTAAAGTTGTGTTATTATGGTATGAATGGCCTCTGATTGAGGCGGACGGCGTTACCGCGGATTTGCACTCAACGGCTCACATTACCGCAGTTTTGGAAAGGGAGGAGTGAGCGGAGGGGTACTCAGTTGGTTGCAATCTGCAACCACACCACTAGATGTCGTCAAATCCTACACATTGTACCTTTAAGACATTTCCACTCTGAATATACCCAAATCATAAATGGTTAAATAATTAAAGAGGGGTGGTGTGTTTTTCATGAGGTCTGGCCGAAACAAGTCCAACTTTAAATCCCCCTAGTTACAATAAATGGAGGGTTTTCAGGGGCTATGAGCCAAAGCATGGCTAAAAGACCATTATCCTTTTATGTAGTACAGCTTTGATATATATATACTCATGCCGGTAGTACAGTAATATTGTAAATCATAATATAGACCTACTGTATAACCTAGGAATGTACAGTGGCATGCACATGGTCATCTGCCAGGTCCAAATTCTTCTGGTTTTGGGTTTGTGGTAAAGTTCTCACTGTTTTGATGTTTCTGTACTGCAGAAGAAATCACCTGTCAGTCAGTCCAACAGTGTGATTTTGGTTTCCCTTGAATTTTCTGTTCTGATGAATTTTGAGTTTCTGTGGGACGTAGCTGTTCTCTTTTACTTTTATGCTACCTGCCTCCTCTAACATTTATTCAAGACATTCAAAACCGCATCACTTCTGTGGACCATAGGATTGCTTCCAGGAAAGATTTATTATTTGATGCTCAACAGTAGCAAAAGTTAAAAGCTTTCATGCACCAACAACAGGTGGCATCACTGTTGTGTTGTGTCTTCTAGTGTTAAAGAAGAAAATAAGGATTTTATTTGTGAGAGATTATGTCTTTAAAATGGAAATACACAGAACAAAATGTTAAGATTTTATCACTATTATATAATGCTGTTTGCACGCCAACACCTGAGATTCCAGTCTTTTAAAGACAATGTTAGTACGTGTTTTTATGTTATAGAATCTGTCAAATTATTCCAATAGCATACTTTTTGTTTGTTGAAACATGAGACCATGATAGTGAGTCTATGCATCTATGCACATCTCAGTTTCCACAGGTCAGATTCAAGGAGTACTGAAAATCGTAGTCAAGAGGTCTGTCACATTTGCTGTGTTAAATCTGCATACTTTAAAGTTATAGATGCAACACTTCATCACAGATGTTTTCCCCACCTTGGTGCCTTGCATGCACCTTTTACACTTTTAACTTCCCACATCTGACTCTAAAGGAACTCAGCTAAACCCCCTGTCATGGTGTCGCAGTTGGAATAGAAGCATCTACCGTATAAGTGCATCCAGCACTTACTGTCAAATGGAAAAAGGGAACTTTTCATTTCATTCAGTGGACTTTAGAGCAACTTTTAAGTGGGTTTTCTGGAAGATGGAAAAAAAACAACCCGTTCGTTTATGGGGGAAAAAATCGTGGAAACCAAAACTGAGAGGCGCCACTGAATTGCGTTTGTTTTGTTTATTTTACAGCTCATTTGAGTACCCCCGCAGTAAACATATGTCCAAATGCCTCCAGTCAGGTGTGCATGACTCTGAATGCGACAAGTTGTTTTTTCCATGCATCTATGATGAAATCCCTTTGAAAGGTGTGAGTCAACAGTTCAACAGCTGGTTTGTCCTTTGACCACCACACCCACTGATACGGACATGTGTTAACAGGTCATATATGAAGCACCCACAGTTAAACATGCACTCACACATCTGCACGCATGCTTCAATGCCGCCACGAAAGTCTTCCTGGTTGTCATTTACAAGTCAAATGAACTATTAATGGAAAGTCCCACTGCAATGTACAGCACTATGTGTGTTTGTGTACGTCTTATGATAATCAT
>CAKALG010006467.1:0-13552 GCA_916700815.1 Helicolenus hilgendorfi
AAGAGATTATTCTAGCGTACGTCAAGCTCCAAAATCAAATATCATAGAATAAGTTCATCACAGAACTACATGAAATGCTCATATACAGTAAAAAAAAAAGCTCTTATTCAGGGTTCAGACATAACCGGTATACCTCGTTTCAGTTCAAATCAACTCATTAAATATCAACTCATTCATTTGAGCAGAGAGCTTCAGCCCAGTATGTGATGTGTTAAGGAATTCTGCATGGAGAGCCTCACTGAAGGGGGTCAGTGAAGTCCCCACGGGGTCACAGAGAGGGCCCTGAGGAGGTGGCATGTACATTCCCTGAATTGTATGAGTGGTTGGAAGTTTTTGTGCCATGGAAATATAAAGCCTGACTGGGTCACTCTGGAGGCACTATCAAAACCTTCCCTAATTCTAAATGACTCGCCTGTCGAGCACCTGCAAACAGCGTGTTCGTCGCAGATTTTGAACTGTAATGCTGCTCAGATCCAGTATCTGCTCATTATTGGCTAAGTTGCTTTGCTTTCTTGCCTGCCACACAGACTAGTAGTGATGAACCCCACTTATAAAATGAAAAAAATGATATATAGAAATCTTTTTGCATGAGGTCTGTTGCATCACTGCATTAGTGTAGTTTGTGATTTGCTTTCTGAATTAGGGGGCCAGTTTATTAATCATCCTGTGAACAGAAGCACTAGCGGGGTGGGGCATTCACTTGAAGAGAAGTGGAAGGTGGGCAAACTGTTATATTCCACTCACAGACGACAATAAATTATATATTTTGTAGACAGTTTTAATTTACAGCTTTTAAATAAACAGTGATATTACACTTCTTGGATTATTTCCACAAGTGTGCTCGGCTTTCTCTGTGATTGCCGAACTCAGATTTGATGCTTTTCGCACTTAATGTGAAGCTTTTATTAAGATTATAACATAGTGCTGTATTCTGTCTAACATCTCGTGACTATTAGGGGATATTTTTGTATGAAACAGTGTCCAACATTTTAATTTCCGCTGCATAGCCCCACCCTCGCTATGTGTCTCTGCAATCAATCAGTGAGAAGAGCTGTTTATTTTCAACTTGAGGCTGTGTGTTTACATTATGTGCAACAGTATCTGCTGCCCGTAAAAGAAAAAAAAACGTATCGTGAAACAGTTAATCATTATTTGAACTCAGTTCAAAGTCCCAATGCTTACTGTTCATTTAGGATTGGAAGGCAAACAGTAGTACACGCAATCAGATGATAAATGGTTTGAATCAAAGCTTGTGACAATCTGATGGAGGAAATCTAAGCAGCATTTGTTAAAGTGGCGTTCATTTTATATACTGTTAGAGATTGCAGTTAAACTCCAACTATTACAATCATTAGTTCCTACAATGACACTTGATTTATGGTGAATAGAATTTGATTCCAGTTTTCATGGTTATGTGACAGTTGAACATGTTCCCATCGGCATTTTTATCCAGTTAATCTGGATAGAACTGATGTCAACTTTCATTTACTTACTTTCATTTCGTGAAGAGACATCCAACAAGAATGCACTCAACGCAAATTCTTATTTTGATCATAAAAACAATGTTTAGAGGATTTCAATTTCAGTCTGGATCTGAATTTGCATCAAACTACAAAATGACAATTGTGCTGATGTTTGGCTAAATAAAAGTTATGACATCTAACTTTACCATGTTGCTGCAGCACCACCTGTAGGCAGAATACCATCACGTTTTCCAAGATTGCTTAGAGTTGATGTGTACCATCTAAATTTGGTTGCAAGTACACAAAGAAGGCCTCACTTTTACACAAAAATCCAATTAGCTTTCCTCATCGTTTCACTAAATTTCACTGAAATCCATTTGTTTTTAAAAAAGAATCTTGATAAATAAGAGACGAGCCCTAAAACCAACTCCTTGGCAGAAGGAATATTTAGCAATCACCACTAATGGACTACACGATGCACTCAACTGGCTAATAAAGCTTCATCAAATTGGGCTCACACCCAACTCAGATGTAAGCTCAGGTCTGAGTTTGGTTTATTATTTCAGAGGGGCCATGATCTCACATGAGTGCGAAGACATCTGAGCAATAATCACTGTTAAATTGCTGAAACAGACCGAGCGTAAAAACACCCTCAAAGTTCTCGCGTGTCGAACGTATGCGGACACATTTTAGCTATTTGAACGGCAAAACCTCAAAAGTCCAGATGAATCCACTTTCAGATGTGATGCTTTTGTGACTGTGTATGCAAGTGTATATGTATAATACAAAATAATGTGTATATATTGTATGTGAGAGATTGACAGGAAGATGCTCTTTCAAAACACAGTATTATTTTCTGAGAGATATATTTAGATTCTGTAAGTAATCTACTCAATTGAGTCAAAGACTGATTAAACAATAAACTAACATGGATATTACCACTCCTTATTTCAATGAAATCTGACAAAACTTGTGATGAAAATATGTGGAAACATCTGCTTTGCAGTCTGTTGTTGAAATGCTATTTGGTGTGATTAATGCCAAACCTCTTTGTTCTTGCAACAAGTTGACCAAACATGTCCCAAAATGTCCCTTGGAATGGAAAAATACTACTTTACTCAACTTTCTTATTTGAAAAAGGCCGACTTCTTGACTCAAGTTTTGCTTTTATCTACCCCTCGAGTGTACATGAAAACAAAATGCTGTTAATTGCAGCTTTTCAGCCCTGTGATCATGTCGGGATGATGGTCAGGTTGTCGAGGTTGTTCCCTCCCCCTGAGCAGCAGTGACAGTGGGAGTGAGGTCGCCACACCGCTAACAGCAGATTGCTTGTGGCGAGACCCTTCAACCACGCCACTCCAACTGGGGGAAAATAGCAGCGTTCCAGGCATTCTGGGAATTGTTTTGTCTTCTGTATGTCTTACAGTCCAATACTGAAAACAGTGTTGTGAAAGATACATCTGATAATGCTGCACACTGAGAGCTGCGAGGTGGAAAAAGTGCTGCAACAGGAAGCGATAATGAAGTGATAAAGCACTCTGTGACTTATAGATTAGGTTACAATTAAAGCTCAACAGACTGACGTAAGGTGCCATATTGCAGATGAGTGTCACTACTAGAGACAGTAACCATAACATTTGATTGCACAACAATATCTATTTTCAACATCTTTAGAGCCGAGCAAACACAAGAGGTCCAGCAGAAGGAGGAGGAGGGGGGAGGTTTTGAATTATATGTACTACATCTGGAAATGATATGATAATGGAGTGAATTGAACATGGTTGTCATGGTTGCCGTTTCCCTTTCCTCTGAGGACTGGAGTTTCACGGGGCTTTCACTTCATTCTGTGAGCTCAAGCGAACACGCACAGAACACAAAACATCAGTCAGTTACCATCTGTATTTATGTGCTACGTTTCAAGAGCAGGAAGATAATTATGCAACAGGGTTTGATTTTTCTAAGATGTAATACAGCTGAAAAAGTATGCCATCATTAGTGTGTCTGTAACTGGTCACAAGAGGTATAGGTCTTCTAGCAAAAGGGTAATCAACCAATAGAGAACTAATAATAGGCTATGTTTTTGTTGTCTATTCAGGGGTGTCAAACATCCGGCCTGAGGGCCAGAACCGGCCAGCCAAAGGGTCCAATTTGGCCCACTGGATGCAAAGTAGAAAAATTACAAAGAAGTCTTTCTTTATTCCAATTTTCAATAAAATGCACTGCTACTCTTATTTATCCACTGAGGGTTGCCCTGTCTTAATAAAGCTGCCTTCACATGTTAAGACATTTTTGTAACACTTCATTTTAAAGGTCCGCAAATTTCATGGTTATTAGGTGATAAATAAAGCATATCAATTAACTTTGTATTATTTTTTGTATAATTTTAGATACATGTTTAGATAAATATTGGGGTAATTTGGCAGTAATTCCAAAGATATTTCAAATAGGTTACTTGCTAATTATCACCTATCGTAACTACCGTGAAATTTGCAGACCTGTAAAATAAAGTGTTACCAAAATTTGCTCTTTGCTCACCAGGGGGCTTGCTAAGGCAAAGCGCCGCACAGGTGTAATATGTCATCAAAAAGTGCACAAGGAACGCCACCCACAACAGTTGCAGCTGTTATGTCATTGGCTGCGCTTTGAAAGGTCAGCGGCGACCGCAAAGTTTAAATAATTTGAACTTTGAGCACAGCGCTCTGTCACAATTCGCTGGCAACCCTTGGTGCCATGCTAGTAATGACACGGCCAGCGCAGAGCCATTTTATCGCTGACCATGTGTGGGTGGCTTAAGAGTAGCAGGCCCTATATGCTGGATAAGCTATTATATACATCCAATGTAGGCCTACTTACACACAGGCTTCGTTACACAACACTGTCAAGCGTATGCTACTGTTCATGGAAAATGTCTTTGTCAAGAAGGAGAAAAGTAGAAAAATGGACCAGTTCCTATTTGTTAACAGAGGTTAATGGGAAGCCAGTGTGCTTGGTGTGTTCACAGCACCTCTCAGTGCTCGAGGAATATAATGTTCGGCGCCACTATCAGACTCATCATGGAAAAAAATACTTGAAAAACCTGCAAGGACAACTGAGAATAGAGAATACAAATTAATTGTTTGGTCGTAGCTGAGACATCAGCGAGACATCTCAGGTTTATCATCTGTTTTGCAAATGCATTGTTCATTAATTCTGAACGTTTTCTGAATATAGCTGTATTTCTTTACATTAAAATAAAGGGAAATTTGTCATTTATAGGTTATTATGCAATGGTTTTACTGGTCCGGCCCACTTCAGATCAAATTGGGCCCAGGATATGTGGCCCAGGAACTAAAATGAGTGTGACACTCCAGATCTAATTGTTGTTGTGTGTCGCTATTGGTTCCTTCAAATGGGGTCGTGTTTACCGTGTTTACCGTGTTTACGAGACGAGTCCATATGAACGCCCCCCTCATGTCGTATTCACGACGCCGAAAGTGGAAAGTTTCTGAAAGGTCCGAGTTCACGAATTGTGACGTGTTTGTTGACGTTGTAAGAAATGGTGGAGGCCATGGAGGTTGATTTTTTTGTGCATATTAAGTTAATATATTGTAATTTTAGTCGTATATTGTTTTTCCTGGTAATTTTATAATATGTCTGAGTAAAATGATGATATTCCCAACAGCCTCATCTTTTACCTCTGTCATTATGCCTTTGCATTTACTGCATTATTTTACCCACGTTGTAAACACGAGCTCACGAGTTTCGTTTGAAGGCACCATATGTGGCTCTTTCTTGGCTGGAAGCAGTTGCCAGGCAACCAGTGGAGACTCTGGAGCCATGCTAGCTGTTTCCCCTGTTTCCAGTCTTTGTGCTAAGCTAAGCTAATCAGATGCTCACAGTAGCTTTACATTTAACAAACAAGATATGTGTTATCAATCATCTCATCTAATAATAGTTTATTCCCATAATGTCAAACTATTTTTGAAGTGTGAGTGTAAGACTGCAGGATTTGCGTTGTTTTCCTCAAGTTGCACCAGGAAAAGCTCTTACTGTAACTGTACAAGCATCTGTGAGAATGGGGTAACGCTGACAGAGCACAGTTCTTAATGTGCTACATGTAGTCTTTATGTTGTTTTTTTTCTTTAGAGGTTCAGCCAGACCAAAAGTATTAACCTCAGTCAAACATACAGCATTAAACATCAGACCACCTACGTAGCCAGAACATTTGGCTTGTGGCTTCAAATGTTTTATCTGGCTCTCAACCAGATTTCACACACACACACACACACACACACGCCCTCAGACCACTGTTGTTTTTCTTAATGCGGGTCAAATTGGGCTGCAGAATGTAAAGACGAGAACAAGGCGAGACAGTTTACAGTTAGAAACCTCACGCTGTGATTCAGCTGGGTGTCAGAAGGAGGGCAGCGGCGGAATAAAAATCCTAAATCCTTGAAACAGGAAGAGAGTTAAAGTGTCAGACCCCTAGAGGCTGAATGATATTCATGTAACGAAACTGATAATGAAAAAGAAATCAAATAGAAAAGGTTGGAGATTTTGCTGGAAATGGACATGTGAAGTGATTCAATGCAAATAAGATATAATGAGATCAAATAGAAAAGACCACATGATGTGAGAGCCAAGCTGGTTTTGATGGATTTAACCAAAAGCAATAACACAGATAACTGTCCTTCATCTACTCATGTGATTGGTGAACAGAATAAAGCAGCTGTAGTTCTTGTCTTCAATGTCCTTGACATATTTGAACTCTCCCACCATGTGAATCCTGCAGGACAGATCAGAGACTTTCAGGAAGGAGACTTCATCCTTGACCCACCACATCACTTCAGCTCTGGGGAGACAAGTGGACCGGGGCAGATGCTTTTAAAAACAATCCACCCTTCCTCCCCAGCCAGTCCTGTTCTGTTCTTTGCTTTTCCTCTTCAGAAAAAGAAAAATACACCAACAATAAAATTCCAGCATCAGCTAAATATCAAACATGGGCCCTGGAAGCGGCGCAGAGGAGCTGGACTGTGCAGGATGTTCCATTCAGAGGTTGTGGTTGTGGCTGTGGGAGATGTTGGATGGAGCCAGGAGCACATCAGACTGGTAAGTGGAGGCAGATGAGGGTGTTGTACCCTCCCTCCTCTAGACCTCCCACTTTCACTCCCCCAACCACAAGCAGTTAAACCCCACTACTTCCATTTACAGCACTGGTAATGTTGTCTTCTTGATTAGATGTCACTCGGTGGGAAGTAGGTCTATTGTGTTTTTCAGCATCTTTTTCATACAAGAAAACACAAGTTATTATAGCGATGTGTTTTCACAGTTATGGTATGATTTCATGGTTGTCATAATATAAAACCGAGACCAAAGAAAATGTTGGATTCTCCTTGCAATTTACCATATAATTCAATTATTGAGCCTCTTTGAAAATCACTCATCTTACCATAACTGACTACAGTTTCAGCCAAATGTGTAGTGATGTTCATATTTTCATCACCTTGCAAAACATTATTCATTGTTTATGCCAGTGGGCCACCCAGTGGACACACACAGGGAGTGCATCCTCTCTCACAACCCTCAAAAAATGAACCCAGTTGTTCAGAGGAAGTAGTTGAAGTGTAAATTCAGAGTCCTAGAGATCACAAAGAGGATGTGAGATGACGTGTCATTTGACTCTCTGAGACCCACAATAGACCCATTTTTGTCTTTTTTAGGGGGTTACAGGGGGTCTTTATAGGGAGATAGCAGGTCAGCAGTAGATGTCACATAAAAGTGGTGTACAACATCTGAAAGCTGAGAACCTGAAGATTAATTTGAGTTGCCTCTGAGCATTATGTGTCAAGTTGTTTTAGTCATAAATCAGAAATAGACATGAATTAGTTACCTAATTAATTAATCAAGCTTAGAACATTATGATGGAAGCATTTGATGATCATTTCCATGCTCATTTGGTGCTATATTTGACACTTTTTACCACTTGAGAATTGATAAAAAATTATCAATAATCCCTCCAAAATACCACAGTAAATCACCAAGACCTTGAGGGACTCCATAGAAAAAGCCATGCTGTCATTTGGTATCAAAAACGTTTGACATTTGGCGAGCACTTCTGTTCTGGAACCTGCTCAGAAACCCCCTTATTGTCAGTCAACCTAGGAAAGCCATCCATCCATCTGAATGCTCTAGGTCTGTAGCTTGTGGTTGTAAAGTTTCATGAGGCTATGGTTATCCTAGAGGTCACTACAAGTCATTTTATACAGTGAGGTCAAGTTTAAAAAAAAAATGGTGTCAATACTATGAATATACAGTACGCAGAAATATTCAAATACACCATTTTTTCCCCAAACCGCACGTGATTATCATAAAGTGGGCATGTCTGTAAAGGGGAGACTCGTGGGTACCCATAGAACCCATTTTCATTCACATATCTGGAGGTCGGAGGTCAAGGAATCTCTCTGAATATCACCATGCCAGTTATCGCTCGCCAAAATTTAGTGAGAGCGTTATTTAGTCTCCTTCCTGACAAGCTAGATTAATACAGCTCTAAAACCAAATCTTCTATAGCCTCTGAAAGACAGTAAAGTTGATCCTGCAGGTCTCGGGAGGGTGAACTGACAGAAAAAGACATAACAGAACAACCTGTTGCTGTAAATCATTTTTGCTGCAACACACCTCATTATTCCTTCAAGTGGTTTATATCACGCTTTCCCATCACACATCATTTCAGCCATTGTTAGCACAAGCAAGATCCTTTTTCTGGAAGTACATTTTCCAGATGAGGTTCCCTGTTTAGTTAACCTCACATTAGCTTATTTAATCAGTTCCTTGGAAGTGATTTATAGTCTGGAGAGATCCTAGAATCAGTCAATGTCACAACTCCACTTTTTAGCCTTTAGTCTTTAGGTACGGTTACAACATTATGCACCAAGACTGTTCTACTGGGCTTCAAACAGTAGTATCACATGTACTTTATTTAACTGTAAAACATGTCTAAGATATATTTTCACCAAAATTATTAATTTAATCCACTCTGCTTGAGTGCTGCGTTGGACTAATGCTCACTTCATTAACTTGGTGTCATTTAACGTCATCACCAGTCAGTGAAATATGCACACTCTTCTTCCTTTCTTCCTCTCCTCTTCCCTCCCCTCTCTGACAGTCTCCAGCACCTTTCCATTAGACTGACCTCCACATCCCCACCTTCCCCTTATCTGTGTGAAGTCATGCGGGAAGAATAACTGAGATTTCAGGTAGTCGAGGGAAAATTACACACATCTGCTGCTGTATGACCTCTCAGACTTTCTGCTCTCTTCTCTCTTCATCTCAGCTGCTGAATCGATTTTCTACCACAACTAAAATCCTCTTCTTCTAACCCACAGATTCAATTCTCTGCTGTGCCCTCGCTTGTCAAACTTGTTTGTGCCAGCAAGGCTACCAGCTGCCGCCATTTATTTATACCTGAGCTTTATGCTCTAGCTTTATGTATCTTTTCCTGTAAATAATAATGGATGAGAATTAAAATGAAGGATTCCAAACCAGCTATCAGATATATAAACTTTGCCAAGCAACACAACCGTGTTCAATGTGAATATTGATCATCCTGAAAAATAATATTGAGAGGGGCTTAAAGATAAAAGGATTGCTTGTTCAGATAACCAACCTGCCACCTGCTGCCAAAAGGATGCAACAACTGGACAATACCGAGATAATTCATAATGTCCTTATCCTTATCTACAGATAAATTATTATCCTCAATTATTCTCCATAATTGAAGCATTTTTCTTGTTGGTAATATCTTATAGAAACATAAGCAGAACATTTCCAAAATTTCCCAATTTTTAAACCATGTTTTTTCTTGATGAAAATGTCTTAAAGCGACCTGTTCGGACTGTTGTCAGTCTTGTGAACACTGTGTGAAATGAGTGGACAGGGTATTGACAGTTTAAATAGACCACCGTAGTGCAAGGGTACATTGGATACACTGTATACAGAAGCAAGTAGAGTATGTCATGTGTGTAGCAGCGCATTGGAGTTGTCTGTCTGAACTAGCTGGCAGGCATCACTTGACTTTGAAACTTTTCAAAAAGCTGCCTCTTGTCTGTATTTTTTTATAGCTCCACCTACCATATAACATAGTTTAACATTTAACGAAGGTAAAACTGCTGTATGTACTATATTTACACCATATTATCCCCAAAACATGTAACATTCTGTGACATTTTATGTTTTTGCACACATTGATGATGCGACAACCATCCCCTCTCTCTGTAATCAGATGTTTAACCCCCAAATCCTAAAGGTAATACTTAATTGTACATGTCCTCAAATTTCATGGTAATTAGATTTATAATTAGCAAGTAACCTATTTGAAATTTCAATTAACTTTGTATTTTTTTCCTGGAAATGTATTAAATAAATTACCAGCTATTGGAAAATAGCAGAATATAATTATTAAATAATGTTTATAATAAAGTCATTTTTGATCAATTTTGAGGTAAATATTGGGATAATTTGGCAGTAATTCCAAAGAAATTTCAAATAGGTTACTTGCTAATTATCACCTAATTACCATGAAATTTGCGGACCTGTAAAATTAAGTGTTACCATCATAAATTGTACCCTACCGTACCGAGAACTCTGTCCACTTGTCCAAGCTTCAGGTGTGAACATTGAGAGTACTGTGACGTGCCCTGTCTTCAAATTCCTAAAGTGCACCCACTCCACCAGCTCTCAGCTCTCTCTGTTGTTGTTTGTATCACATTTAAGGCCCTGGAGTCGGTGCACAGCGCTGCCAATGGATCTGCAACCCCCACCCTCCAGGCAGTGATCCAGCCTTGGCCTTGACTTCTCTCTCCCCTCTGGCTGTCTGAGAATGAAGTGACCTTCCCACCATGTGAAGACCTCACAGTCACAGTCAGTCTTTCCTTTAATCCTTATTAGATAGATGCCTCTCTTCTCAGTGATTTCATCCAATTTTATATTAAGTTATCCCGTCTACCCAGTGCTGTTTTTGCAGCTGCATACTGATCATTTGGGAATAAATCTACTATGATATCAATAGATTATGTTGGGGTCAATATTGTCTAAGATGATTTAGTTTTACAACTATGCTTTGACATGATGCAGCGTGCTCAATTTATAGCTCTGGTGTCGCATATGGTTAATGTATGTGTGCAATTATTGCAGGCATCTGCAGTTAATGCCTCCCGGCTATCAAAGAGACATTACATTAGCCAATACCACATCAAATAGGTCTCCATAGACACATAGGGACACATAGATTAGTTCAAATTATGTTAATGTTACCCCTTGCCCAGGAGCGAAGAGTCTGTTCTGTTTCCTCCTTTATTGAGAGTGAAGGCTCACAGTGTTTTAAGCCTTATTTGAATGTAGTATTGAGAATAAGCAAGGGTCAGTGTCTTTTGGGAATCAATAATCGATACAGATCAGTAGGTAAACTGTTTTACAAACAGATTGATGGAAAAACTAAAAAAGAGGTCATGTGCAGTGTGTTTACACGGCCCTTTAAGACTAAGCCTGGATGACCCAGGTGAACAAATACTGCACAAAAATATAAGTGGTTTCCATAACAACACAACCTGGTCGAGGCAAACTCCACGCTTCTTTTTTACTGTCCAAACTTTCCTTTGTGTTCACATCAGCTCTCAGCCAGTTGGATCTTTACAGATGCTTAGCAGACACCTGGAATCACAAACTGGGTGAAAAAGAAAAGGGAATGTGATGAAGCATGGTGACCAAACCACGGGCGACAGATCATCTCTTTGCCTTTCTGTCTCTCCCGCCCGCCTCTCCTCTCCAGACAGGGTTGGGCCAAACAGCAGGTGGTGCAGAAGAGAAGCCCGGACATGGGATTTACAAATCTCTGGCTCTCAGACTTATGCACCGGACAGGCATGGAGGAGCAACAAATCCCACATTTCAAAAAGTAAGTGCTTCTCTATTTGACATCTTGTGCTTCTGGAATAGAGCTTTATGGGTTTTATGTCAATTTAAAATCTTAAAAACAAGGAGAATTTGCAGTCAAATTATAGGTGATGCACTAACTATACTGTATGTATTTGTTTATTTAGAGTGTAAATTGGGCAATTCATCATGTCCTGGGAATCCAGTTGCGTTAAGTTGTATATTATGTCATCAACTGGCTCTTCATCTTGCTCCGTTACACATCTGGAGTGACTGATTGTAGTTTCATTTCAGGTCTCACTAATTTTGGAAGCAGATCAAAACAAGCTCAGAACAGAAGAACTGTTTCAAAAGTGATTCAATGTGCTTTTAAATATCCTATCCTGATATTACAAAAGGATATTTTAACATTCAGATATCAGAGTAAACTAACATTTTGGTGACAAGCTTATTTATCTGAATAATTTGTTCAATAGCAGGACTATAAATCAAATGATAAAATATAATATAAATAGATAAAGCTTTTTGGGTGGTTTTGAACTCTCCCTTAAAATTAAAAAGGAAAGACTGTGTGCTACTCATGCTGTGATAACAATTATTTATTTATTGGAGGGTTAAAAAAACTATGGCAGACATTTAATTTGTAAGATGTTCAGCCTATACATGGATTTATCCCATTTTGCTTCCCTGTGCATGTGCTGAACCATTGCTGTGAAGACTACTGTTAATAAGAATGCATTAATATTGCAGAAGGTTTCCTCTGGAGGATATAAAACCCTGAGGGCTGTGAATGTTTGCTAAAGGTCATGTTTGCCAAACAGAATACAGGCTTTCTATCGTCGGAGAAAGTCACCGATTTTGGGGCCTGAAAACTGTCAACCAAGGAGGAGGATAGTTAGTGATGTAAACGCTTGCAAAATATAGATTTTGTGTGACGTGTGTCGACTGGAGGTTCACACGGAGGTTGGTTAAATGTTAATGGCAAATATGTTTTCATCTCCCCAATTAATAGTCATCAAGGGAGGACAAACCGTTTCGAGTGAGGATTTCTAAGGAGGATTTCAATGCATCTGTTTAAGTCTGAAGCCTGAATGTTAATGTGCAGACTTAGTTGTCTGCCATCTTTTTTTAGACCGCCTTTAAACATCTCTTTCCAACGTGTTTCATTTTCATACTTTTTCGATTTTGTAAGTGTTTTTTGGAAAACAAGTTTAATACCTCGTCGTTATTCTCATTTAACTGCACACAAGATTGCTGCTTTTTCCAAGTCTGTACACCTGATTGATGTTTTTCTCCTCTCCACAGCTCAGGTGTCACAGCAATAGCGTCTCTGGCCGAGGCTTGTTGAATAAAGATGCACATGGACTTGGACAGATGACTCAAAGGAGGAGAAAGAAGTCCACCCTCTGATCTCAGGACACTTTGTGATGATCATCAGGTTACAAAGGCCAAAGGACGATTTTAAGACATGGAGGTGCTTCTGCTTTGTGTTTGGAATCTATTAGCGGATGAACCTTGATGTCAACATGAGGTCAAAGAAGCCGTAACCATTTTGTTCCACTCACCTGACTTCTGTCAGCATGCCAACGCTGCATAGATGATTCACCCTTTAAGGAGACATCACTGGGAGCTAACAGGGTCTAATGATGTAGCAGCTACGGGTGACCTACATGTGGCCTACGATTCGAGACAGTCCGATCACAGTCAGTATGGAAGAGCAGACAACCTCTCTGGTCTGGATATATGTTAACAGCACAGAACAACTGAACACTTCGTATGAGTACAACACAACAGATTTGACTGAAGACTCAGACAAATACCAATCTTACATTATCGGCCTCTTCTTGTCCTGCCTCTACACTATCCTCCTCTTTCCTATTGGATTTATTGGTAACATCTTAATCCTGGTGGTGAACCTGAACCACAGAGAGAAGATGACCATCCCCGACCTTTACTTTGTTAACCTGGCTGCAGCTGACCTCATCCTGGTGGCAGATTCCCTCATCGAGGTCTTCAATCTGAACGAGAAGTATTATGACTACGCCGTCCTCTGCACCTTCATGTCCCTGTTCCTGCAGGTTAACATGTACAGCAGCATCTTCTTCCTCACGTGGATGAGCTTCGACCGATACGTCGCTTTGGCTAGCTCCATAAGCAGCAGCCCGCTGAGGACTATGCAGC
>CAKALG010006469.1:0-10261 GCA_916700815.1 Helicolenus hilgendorfi
GCGTGCGTGCGTGCGTGCGTGTGTGTGTTTGTCTTTAACCCCTCAGACCCGCAGGATTGCGGGTGATCCCTACTAACTTCACTGTCTTAGCAGGACCTGTTTTAGAGTTAGAGTTAAGGTAAAACCTAAGGAATCCATTGGTAACAACCATGTCATTCTAGCATGTCGGGAAGGAAGCTAAATAACGCTACAAAGTTAGGCTAAATTTCGGTGAGGAAAAACTGGCATGGCCATTTTCAAAGTGGTCCCTTGACCTCTGACCTCAAGATATGTGAATGAAAATGGGTTCTATAGATACCAACTAGTCTCCCCTTTACAGACATGCCCACTTGTATTCATGTGTGATGATGTTAGTCCCAATAGTAGCCACTTCATTGTAGTGAGAGGAAACTTTACAGCCACAAACTGCAGACTGAGGGCATTCAGAGGATGGATGGCTTTCCTAGGTAGATTGATAATAAGGGGGATTCTGAGCAGTTTCCAGAACAGAAGTGCTCGCCATCCAATCTCCAAAAAATGCAATTCTTAGGATGTTCCTCACGGTCTTGGTGTCTTAAATTGGTATTTTGGAGGGATTATGGATCATTTTTATCAATTCTTGAGTGGTAAAAAATGGTTAGATTTAGCACCAAATCTGTGTAACAAATGGTATCAACCCAAAAACATACTGAAACAACTTATGAGATATAAGTGAGCATGGGAATGGTCATCATATACTTCTATCATAATGTTGTAATCCCTTATACACTTTCACAATTTATTTTAATTAATTAATTGATTAATTAATTAATTAATGTTTATTTCTGATTTATGACTAGAACAACTTGACACACAGTGCTGAGCTGCATTCAAATTAATCTTCAGGTTCCCAGCTTTCAGATGATGTACACCACTTCTATGTGACATCTACTGTTGACCTGCTATCTCCCCCTAAAAAAACCCTGTACCCCCTAAAAAATACAAAAATGGGTCTGTTGTGGGGGTGTCATAGTTGTTGCTTTTTTAACTTTTGTTAAATTTGTTTGTAACTTTGTGCGCGTATTGCACTGTGATGTGTGTTTGTCTACTGTATGTGTGTGCACATGCCTGTCTTCAGTGTGTGCACATGCCGAGTGTGTGGGATACACAAGAATCTAGGTTGTAACATCCATTTTCAATCACTTATTTAATTCACATGAGCTATATTTAAGGAGATCATAAATAAAATACCAGGGTTCCTTTCATCAATGAATAAATCATGGCCGTTATCTTCTTATATTCATATTCTCTACTCTCTTTCTCCCCTGCACGCAGCGTAGTACGCTGCCTCCTGTCTTTATCACATTGGTTCATCACAGTGGGCGACATGTATGATTGAGTGTGTTTACACACACAATAGATTCCTTTGGTTATTCTGTCTACTCAGCTATTATCTTATTGAGTTTGCTTGTGTAAACATTGTTTACAATGACCCCATCATGTGGAACCCTGAACACGATTTAAGATTCAATACTATTTAATGTCCCGAGGAAAATTCGTCTGCCAGAACAGAAGAGAAAAGAGTGCAAATCAGTTAAAACCATATCAGCAAAAAACAAAAAAACACCATCAGACACTGAATTGCTGAAGGAGAGTGGCATTCATTTACAGAATTCATGTCATGTCTTTGCACCAAATGCAGTGTTTTAACCTCTTTCCCAAATTGAGAATCTAAAGACTTAACTCTTGAATTTATAATTAGAAGTTATCAATGCAACAGGCCCTGATTTATGTGGATCTTGAGTTAAGATTGTCACACTATTATAATACAAATTCTAAAAATGAGTGTGATGCTCCTTTACCACCATTAAAGCGTCAGTAGGCAGAATATTTTTGGCATCAGTGGGCAAAAATTCCATAATAACCTTTCAGCATATTGTCTTGTAGTGTACTGTTTAGCTGTAAAATGAGATGTAGATGTTTCTGAAAACATTTTATGCAAGAAATAGGCATTACAGTAACAGCATATTGATTCATATTTGATCAGCGCTGCCTAGTTTGACTATTTGATTGGAGTTTGTGAGTGACTGACAGCTGCTCAGAGACGGCAGGCTCTGACACGGGAGGGCATCGGAGGACACAGAGGCACATGATTTTTTTCAGATTACCAGTGTCATGCACTACTATCAGGATATAGTGACTGTTTTATAAAAATAACTTTTTTTAATCATATTTGCTCCAATCCTATCTACTGCTGCTTTAACCCTCCTGTCATTCTCAAATTTACACTAACAGCTTTTATCCTTGGGGTCAATTTGACCCCAGCGAATTTAAACCTCCAGAAAATGATTTGTGATTACAATTATTAAGCAGCTTAAGCTGGTCCTGTGTACGATGTGAAATATTCACGAAAAGTTAATTAAATATGAAGCAAAACAATTGTGTCAAGCATTTATTTAGGCACGTTTAACATTAAATTGGATCTCCAAGGAGAGTTAAGACTTTGACAAAGAGTTTGAGGGCATTTTTTTCCTTAAAGCTTTAGTAGGCAGAATGTTTTTGGCATCAGATTATTAGACTTCTGCACCTCCTCATAGCTCTGTTTTCCAGCTTTAGAAACATCTTGTAGTGTTAGCTGTAAAATTAGAAAGTTTGCTCCGGCTGGTGGGTGGTGCGTGATATTTTCTCAGCTGATGTCAACATGGCTTTCTCATTTTACAGCTAAACAGTACACTACAAAATGTTTCTGAAAACATTTGAGGAGAGAAATAGTCATTACAGTAACAGAATATTGATATCTCATATGGCAGCTGGACGGCAGACTCCAGATCGGCTCTGATTGGTTGTTTTCCTCCGGTCTGTGAAATCCTGCAGATGCTGTTAGGAGCACCAGAGGACACAGGGGCACATGATTTTTTTTTTCTCAAAGTGAACGTTTTATGAAAATAATTTAATCATGTTTGCTCCATTTCTACCCACAGCAGCTTTAAATGTGTTGTATGTTGTCCACTCATCTGCACTATTATCTGTCTTGTTCTGGCAAGTTCAATGGTTAGCGTCTATTTTCCGTTCTGGCTGGAATAATCTCAAAATGGGTGGCAAGCAGCTGCTGGTCATAGAGTTTGTGTCCTACCAGCAAATGTATAGAGGAGAATAGACTTGTTTTGTCAAAACCACAACAGTGAATCTGCTGGTGGTGCTAGAGGAAAGGTCACAGGCTCACTAGAGTCATAGGATTCATCCTGTGGGAACCATAAATGTCTGCACCTAATTTCACGGCAATCAATTCAATAGTTATTGGATGAAGTTATCAGTATCTTCCTTTAAATCTCTTCTTAAGACTCACTTTTATATTATGTCTTTTTCTTAACTGATGGTGCATTGTTGTAACTATTTATATGATTTTAAGTTCTGAGTGTTAATTATTTTTCATCATGCTTTTATTGGAAAGCACTTTGTAACCTTGTTTTAAAAGGTGCTATATAAATAAAATTATTATTATTATTATGTAGAAAAGTGATATCAACCATAACACCTGCACTATAATGAAACATAATACTTGCCTATTGTCAGTATAACATGCTGTATATATAGAGGAGAGAACATTTATGACAAAAAAACATTTCCCATAATCAAATCTTCAGCATAGATGACCATTTTTGTCAAATAAGTATGTAATAAGAAATACAAATACTTATTTTTACATACTTATTTTGTCAAATAATAGTACAGTATGGAGTTTTAGTTTGTCATTTTCCCTTTTAAGCAGTTTTATAGCTGAAGAACAGAGTCCATCCTGCATCTGTTTGAGATCAGTCTGATTTAAATGTGAAATCTACTCCCAGATGGCAGCAGAAGGCAGTGCTTAGTAAGTCTGCGTTCAGGGATTGTAGATGCTTCTTGCCTTCTGCAGTGCCTTTAGTTCAGACTCTTCCTGCCATCCCATGCAGGTTAGGTGATGGTCTTCCTATAGTGAGAACTCTTTATGAGTGATCTGCAGCATCTTATGATGTAAGTGTGCCTTTTTTTCCTACTGATTCAGAATGTACAGATTCTGATTCTGATTCTGATTCTGATTCTGATTCTGTACAGAGCATGTGGAGATGGTCTCTCTACTTCTGGATGACTGACACAGTATTGTTAGAAAAGAGCCTTATCAAGCATGACATCGAGGTATCTACAGTTGTCCAATCTCTCATTTGCATCTTCAGCAAAATGTTTAATTAGATGTGCCTCCTTTCCAAACTCTATTAGCAGCTCCTTTTTTTTTAATGATGTGGAGTTGTAAGGATTTATTCCCATACCAATGCACCCACTCCCTTAAGCATTTTTGCAAAGCACTCTCCACTGTTTGAAAGTCTGACGACAACAGCTGAGTCATCTCTATAGATAAGTTCACTCGGCCTACCAAACAGTAATTAAAAAAGTAAAAAACAGCGAGATAGCTGTGCGTATACGTTTGCGAGGGAGAGATGTGGTGCTGTTAGCTTTCATCGGGGATGCAGGCACCCTCCTTTATCACGGAGCAGCTGCAGGTGTGTGAAAGGACAAGCTGCGGGATGTGCACGCGGCGCCTGGACCTTTGTGGATGCTGAACCTAAATGACATTTAATATATTTTTATGTAATACAGAACATTTTTTTGCATGATGTAATTCTTTAGATCTGGATTTTAGCAACATTCAAGACAGCAATTCCTAAATCTACTGCATATCAACTGTGCTTTAAAGTGAGACTGTGTTACTTGTGAAAGAAATGTCATATTGTGATAGTCTTTTTCATAAGTAATAATATGCTCCCTTCCTCAACTCACTACACTCAAGAGTTTAGCTGTTACAGTACCAGTAGCTCGCTGCACATACACAATAACAAACAGCGCCGTCCATTGTTCTTAAACAACAGATAGGCAATAGACATGTATTCTTGGCCAATAATGTTGTTTTTGCTATTTTTCTTTAGATACATAACGCTTAAACAGCCAGAGTAGAACTGGAATAGCTTGTGCGTGTGACCGTGATTCATGTATGTCAAGTCAAGTTCGCAGGACCTCGCACACCAACCTGCCAACACATTCTCACTCCCAGTTTACATTCTTTAATGTTCAAAATACGCTTTATTTTTGTCATACCGGCTCCTCTTTCACCCTCCCTTTGGGAACCAAACTTTTTGGACTCCACTCCAGCTCTACAATAACTAGCTTTGTTTGAGGGTGTGCAAATGTGTTACTTGGTGACATCACCAAGTTACGGAAGAAAAGGCAGGACTTCAAGCGAGGCGTTTCAGGCGGTTCAGGAGCAGTGTTTCTGTGGGGGAGAGTAACTCTCTTTGGAGCGGTCTTTGGGCTTTGTAACTTTGCAGACCATTTACATGCACAAAAAACTATACAACACACTAAAGGAAACGGGGAAAAGCACAAAAGCATAATAGGTCTTCTTTAAACAATATTAATAAGACTTCTTATCAGCTAAATTCTTATCGCAATTTTAGTGCACATTTTCCTTGAGCAGCTGCATGTCATATAAAGATTTAAATGCCTCTGATTAATTGATGTGGGTTTGCACCAGCTCCACATTGAGATGGGAGCTTGTGTGCTTGCTGTATTATTCAGATGGCTTTAAAAGCATGTCAACTCAATTACAGGGGTTTTACGAGAAATATCATGTCCTGTCCTACTATGTCAGGAGTAACATCTCAGCTCAGGGGCAGGGAATACCTCCCACTCTGGATTCAACTGGAAAAGATGGAGGCTTCCTGTGCACCGCTAGAATTTCAGCCATTGTGTTTTAGCTTGTCAGTTTAGATCATTGTTAAGGTAAAGTTTATATTTTTTAGTATACACCATCTATTTTCTTCTGCTTATCCGGGGCCGAGTCACAGGGGCAGCAGGTTTAGCAGGGAATTCCAGACGTCCCTCTCTCCAGCAACGTCTTCCAGCTCTTCCTGGGGGACTCAGAAGCTGAGACACACCTTTTCCTTTTGGGTGATGTCAGATCAGCTCATCTCCCTTTTAGATTTATTTTGGTAATTTATACATTTCAAAAATCAGACTTCGGTTAGATTTAAAAGGCTTCCCAATTTGCATTTGAATGTTATTTAAATGTATTTCCATATTTGGACCTGTGTAAGCCCAAGTGTTTCATCTTATGGACAATTAAACGTTTTAAGCCTGCTGCTCTTGAAATAAATTCACTTCCCAGGGACCAACTGAATGACGGGAGCTAAATTGTAAATCCATTAGAAACTGATTTTAAATGTATGGTAACTGGAACTTAGGGTCAGCTTTTGCTTCAGTTCAGGTTTGTTTCAGCAACTCAAAGGGAGGGGAGAAATGTTTTGTTGTGCTGCCTCATTTCATTCACGCGAGGGGAAAAGACAGGCAATGCCTCGCAGTACATTGCTGTGCAGACTCAGCAATATCACTCTACTTGTTTTTTCAGTCATTTTCATTATGCAACTGGGAGAAAGACATCACGCTGCAAATAAAGCTGTCTGAGTCAGTGCTACAGTGAAACAGACATTATTTCTATCATCTGAATGCACACTAAGCAATACATTTTCACGGAAAGCATTAGAAGTTGTAGTTGCCGGTGTTAAGTTGCTCAACACAACAACCAGCATCAACACCAGATTCCAGTTTTAGTGGTTTTCTGCTTCAAATTGTGCACCATCTTGCTCTTGTTGTGATTGCATCCATCGTTAATCCTTTTTATGCTTACGCTAGTGTATTGAAGGCGAGGGAGCAGTTTAAAGCTGGGAGGCCTTGATAACATAATCGAGTTGGTATGCAGAAGGTCAGCACAACAGAAAGCAATCAGCAAATGTAACTTTGAGAGAATGACACAGTGTTGCATGGCTGTTAAATATTCAGACTGTCAGGCACGAGGAAGTCCGGGAGGTAATCCTTTCCATCGGCATAACCACCACTGGCGGGAAATCATGTTCATACGATGTCAAAACTGATTTTATCTTAAGACATTTTATTAATATTTTCAATTGACAGTATCAGCCAAAAACAAACATTGAAAATGAAAATCATATCATGGCAATGGAACAAGAGGGCGTCAGGACAAACGAGAGGCGGAAAAAAATCAATACCAGTTCCATCACAGATTATAAATTAGATAAATTCAAACACAGCTGTCTGCAGTTTTGTTTGACTATATATTGTATGTAATGCAAAGTTGAAAGAGGGAGGGAATGGAGGGGTCAATGAAGCCGGGGTCAAGAATCAGGGGTTATCAACGGGTTATTTCTGTGGAAAAATGGGTTTGGGCTTTTGATCAGGAGTTGCAAGTCAGGCACAGCATGGATGGCATGGACGTTTATGAGGTCAGAAATAGTAGGACATAAGGGAGATTTGAGAAGGTGAAAAGCTACTGTAGAGGTTTCAGACAGGTCATGGTTAGGGTAGAGGTCAGAGGTCAGGTGGCAGAAAAATTCGGGTTTAAGGGGGAAGAGCTGTTGCGTGCTGACGGTGCACTAATTCGTTCTGATGTTGTAACTTGGGGAAATGATAGGGGGTGTCTGGCACATGCACCTGGTATATGTTGTTGCCAGGCAGCTGGATGTGGGCGTGGTCTCGGGAGAGCAGGGCGGGGCAGGCAGAGAAAATGATGATAAACAACAAGAGAGAGAGGGGGAAGAGTCACGGGATTGGCTCCCTGCAGAGGACGATTTCCAGCTCGCCACGGTAGAGCTTCCCTCCGTCGGACAGGCTCATGATGCTTTCCTTGTAGCCCGTCAGGTTCTTCAGG
Source organism: Helicolenus hilgendorfi (assembly GCA_916700815.1). NCBI lineage: Eukaryota > Metazoa > Chordata > Actinopteri > Perciformes > Sebastidae > Helicolenus > Helicolenus hilgendorfi. The sequence goes on from CAKALG010006469.1 coordinate 7,712, forward strand.
TCCATCTCCTGAACGAGAGAAAGGGGGAGGGGGGGTTTGATAGAGAGACGGTAAAACTGAAGAGGCCAACAACTAGTGAAGTAATCAAGATGCTTGATTATTTGGAGCTAAATTCACAGTAGCCTATTGTCCTGGACCGTACGATTATTTGTACAACCATACAATACATATACAGTTGACACCGATGATAACATATTTACCACAAATTCATAGTTATTTTTGAAACAACGGGTGCTTGATTGCAGAAAAGAGGTAAACAAAAGAAGGCCTCTCATTTTTAGCCACCGACTACTGATTTGGCCATCTGATGTGACAACAGATTTTATCAGCTTTAGCTAGCTTGCTATGCTAACTGTGAGAATCAGGATCAGAATCAACTTTATTGGCCAAGTATGTGTACACATACAAGGAATTTGACTTTTTTATGAGTTCATGATCCATAGAAGATGCAAAAAGGAATGAAGGATGTGTAAAAAGTTTTTTTTTTCTTCTTTTTGTTGTTTTTGGAGATGACCCCAACGTCGAGAGCTTGTGTTTTTTTATTGCTCACTTTCTGGGACTGAATAAGCAGAATTGTTACTGTAATGAAGTGTAGAGCTGGTTAGCCCTAGTGTTATAGTACATTATTATCAATGACTAGAATTACCAAATTCTAATGAGATCATCCTTAAGTCCAAGTGGACATTTGTACCAAATTGAAGAAATTCACTCGAAGCGTTCGAGATATCACAAGAATGGGATGTTGACGTGAGGTTACAATGACCTTGATCTTTGACCTCTGACTTCCAAAATCCAATCAGTTCATCCTTGTGTCCAAGTGGACGTTTGTACCAAATTTTAAGAAATTCCCTCCGGGTGTTACAGGACATACAAGAATGGTCCGTACGGACAACCTGCTGTCGCTGCCGTGGAGGCATAAAAATGTAATTAAATGTTACTAAATTCTACCATTTGTATGTATTATTTAATATTAATAATGTTTAGATATCTTTGCTAAGGACCACAATGAAAACAAGTGGACTGTATTTTGTGTCTTGACATTGTTGTAGTAGTGTGTGATGTAATGTTATCCTCACAATGTCAACTAAACTGAATGTGAGACCTATACATTTGATTTTCAAGCAGTCCTGTATTACTTTACTCCTGATAACAAGACAAAGGTGATGTCACACCGACACACAAATGCACCTTCAACTCATCCTAAGATTTTACCCCTGGTTTAACAACCTTTCAGTCAGGGCTTGCACCAATATACACATCCTGAATGCAGATAATAAAACAGTTAATAAGCTTGAATAATTTGATGGCATCAATAAAACTGTTGATTGCCGTCGGAGCTTTTGCAGCACTAAGAACTAGAGGAGTCAACGTCACTCAGCTTGTTCATGTTTACTACTTCTACGATTGTAACTATCATACAGACATAGCATGTAGTATTAAAGAGATGTGTTCAAAATACAGTTTTTTGGTGTGTATTTCTGTTTTTGTTTGTTTCTGTTCTGATGCATGCTAATAATACACAGAAGTTACATGGAGTAAACAGCTGGGAGGAGCAGAAATGATCAGAGAGAAAGTATGTACTGGTAAAATGCCTGTGAATCTTCACCAAAGCCCCCATCTCACCTTCTTGTTTGTCTGGTAAAGGTCTCGTAGCAGGGCATCCAACTCCAGCTCATCAATGTAGCCATTGCCATCCTGAAAGACGTTGACAGAAACACACCACAAATGTTATTTTCATCTCCAAAAAACATTCGGAAAGGACTGAAAGGAACGACAAGATCATTATAAATGATCTGGAGACGGCGAGCAGACTTCAAAACATAATTAAACTGCAGCCATTTAAACTGCATCTCAACACGCAGCTGCCTATTACACCAGATTGTTCTAGTTTTCATCAAGAAAAATCCTGCATTCCTTCATAAACATTGTGAACCAGCTATATTTAGATTCTGAGCTTCCTGATTCGTGCGTCCTGCTCTGCTGCTCAACGTCATGCAATATTGTACGGCAGCCATCATGAACGCACCAGCCAAATGGCCATCCTTGAATGACGATTTAAAAAAGACTTCCCATTCACAACTCTGTAAAGGGGGTTAGCTGTAAAGTCAATATGGAGCCATTTTGCTAATTAATGAGTTATGTCTCACAGTAGTGTTTAGAATTTGGAGCCAAGAAATAAGTCCAAATTGTTGGAAACGTTCCCTTGGCAAGTGGAACAAAACCATGTTCTGTTCATCTAGGCTCGGTCTCAAGATGACTTCAGAGCTTGAGTGGCTTGCCAGTCTTCTTTTTTACTTTGGGAGAGGCTGTTTGATGTTTACAAAGCTAGACTGAAGTGTCCCAGATCTTGGGAATAAAGTGTGAATTCTATTTATTTTCACTTTAAGGATGAAAGACCTGTGACTCTGCAGAGTTATGGCAAAGCGCAGCAACATCAGGTATCAGCTGGTCTGTCTAAGTTGCGTGCCATCTTGAACTTCAGATATTGTCAAGGCCTCGCACGGTTTGGGGCTGTGGCACTGTGAGCCATGTTAGCGTTCAGCTGACCGG
>CAKALG010006471.1:0-13018 GCA_916700815.1 Helicolenus hilgendorfi
TCCTGGTGTCGGCAAGGGCTCTGGTCCGCCACCTACTGAGGGCTCGCCCCCACAACCCCCGACTGAAGACACATTCACCTCATAAGCTCGCTGACGCATTGCCAGGACAAAGTTGCAGCCTGTGTAACTTTTCAACCTGGAGCAGGTGTTTACTAAGAGACTGGGAGGTGTTCTGGTTAAAGCACTGTACATAGTCTTCTATACATTTTCCATATAATATTGTTGCACATTGACAAAATTGGAGCAGAAAGATGCATTTTGCTGAAAACAACTGCACTCCTGGGAAAAATGGGGATAAAAGTAGGATAGCCTGGAGAGGCCCAGAGAAAAGCCTGCGGCTCAGGAGCCCGAGAAAGGCCTCTGGATGTTAGTGCCAGCAGGCTTTAGAGTGGAAGGTCAGGGCTCATCCTGGTTGACAGTGTCAATGATAAACAGCTTCACAATCTACTTGAAGCATAGTTCAACAATGTGGTAACAGCTTGAATGCGGGTTGCAACTGATGCTGCAACAAACTTCTGAGTGTTTCTGAGAATTTGCTCTTGGCCAACGATTCTGGATGTGACAGTGAGTGTGACACAGAAAAACGGATTAATTTACTGTCTGATAATCTGCCGGAGAATGACCACTGTGTAAATCAAAGTCCAAACAGCTGCCACCAACTGGCAGCCCACATACAAGGAAGTGACACCAGGTATGTAAAGCATAACAGAGGGAGGGACGACATACAGTCACAACATTGCTCTGTCCAGCAGGATTCATTAGGAGCCTGCTGGGGTGATGGTGAGGAGTTACTGGGATTTGTAGTGATGCTGATGCATGTGAATTATGTGCCCAATTGCCAAGCAGGATTATGACAGTTTTACTATGTTAGCGCTGCTAACTACTTTGCTCATCATGAATAAATCTGTTGATTTGTTTTATTTATCACTTAATTTTCTAGTCAATAAAATGCCAGAAAATAGTGAAAAAGGCCAATCACTATTTCCCAGAACCTGAGCTGATTTTTCCTTCATAATGACACAAAATAGTCATTCCATTGATCAACTAATTGTTACAACAATACAATTTGCATTAGTTTATAATATTATTTTTAAAGGGGCCCTATTATGTTTTTGTGCTTTTTCCCTTTCCTTTTGTGTGCATGTAAAAGGTCTGCAAAGTAAAAAAAAAAGCCCAAAGTCCACGCCAAAGGGAGTTACTCTCCCCACACAGAAACACGCCTTTTCTTCTGTAACATGGTGATGTCACCAAGTAACACGCTTTACCTAGCCGCTAGTTTGGCACACCCTCAAAAAAAGCTAGTTAGAGTGGAGCTGGAGGAGAGTCCAAAGAGTTTGGTTCGGTTGACCAATCACAACAGAGTGGGCCAGCTGATCAATCAGAGCAGACTGGACTTCTCGGGAGGGCAGGGCAGGAGCTCAAACAGAGGTACTGCAGCACAGCCGGTATGAGAAAAGTAAAGTGTTTTTTGAACATTAAATCATGTACATATGTTCTAGTAGAAACCCCAAATACAAGTGTGCACCTGAAAATAAGCATAATAGGTCCTCTTTAGGGATGTTAATAATTAACCATTTAACCGTTAACCGATATTATATATTATACCGATTAATGCTTTCCGTTAAAACGGTTAAAATAAATGTTAATAATTAATTAAAAAGCTGAGAAAAACTCGTCACTTTAATGGGAAAAGCTGGTCCACCTTAAGAACCCACCTTAAAACAGTCGGAGCCGGAGTTACAGATACAGGAAGTTGGCTCGGGTCTATAGCTCGCTTTAGTGGAGGAGTCGTAGCATTTATTCACTGACAGATAAATAGTACACACACTGTCTGCTACACCTACGTTCACAGCTATAACGCCACATACACACGGTCTGTCGGGCAATCGCTATCGTTAATCTGGGCAGACAGAGTATCATTACGCCGGGCAGACAAACAGCGGACAACCTGCTAAACTAAATGTGCGATGGAGACTTTTACTGGGTAAGTGGCTGCATGCCTGCGACACTACACGCAGCATCCAAGTCATCTATATACTGTACTAAGTTAACGCTCCCGTACAAACTAGGCAGCGCTGATCAAATATGAATCAATATTATGTAACGTTAATGCCCATTTCTCGCCTCAAATGTTTTCAGAATCATCTTGTAGTGTACGGTTTAGCTGTAAAATTAGAAAGTTTGTGACGCTACCGCCATTGTGAAATCTGGTGAAGGAATAATAGGAACGCTTTCACAATGAAATGACCTGTGATTGGTCAAAGTCTCCCGTCACAGGCTTGATTTTTTTAAAGCCTGAAAATAGAGCCATGATGGGGTGCAGAAGCCTGGTTTTCTCTCAGAACACTTGAATTACAATATGCTAAAAGGTTATTATGGAATTTTTGCCCAGTGATGCCAAAAATGTGTGTCGCCTCACTGTTTTGACGGATGCTCGCTCACATTCAGTTAGCGCATGCACACGGGTGAGCGCGAGCAACAGGACGTTGACTTTCGTTGACTTAACGGCCACAGGTGTCGCCGTTTCAACCAATTTCTGATTCTTACAAATAGTCCCTTTAATCACATATGTATTCAAAATCTTGCTTTACTTGGTTTTCAGACAAACGTGAATGTTTCAATTTTGTTTTTTTATAAAACACATTTCAGTTTTGCTTAATCATGTTGAAAGCTTTTGGAGCTTTTGGCATGGAGCAACAGCCAAAGATGGACACACCCAATCGTGCTCCCACAAAAATGTGTTTGTCACATGTTTTGTCTGGGTTTATTAATAGTGCCAATGTGTGATATGGATACTTAAACTTAAATTAATATTTATATGTGTGCATTGTGGCTTAGATTTAGTATACAATATCTTCTTCTTTAAAGATACACTACAGATTAATGAGGCATTCTGAAAAAGCTGATTTCGAGAGTGTCTGACTGCTCCACAAATATAATCAACATGTCTCCTTTACAGCAGTATTGCAGACAGAGACTGATCCTAAACATGCCGTATTTCCCAGATGGTTTAAACCTTTATCTCTGACTCTTCCCTTTGTGACTGATGCAGATGCTGTGCACAGCAGCATAGAACCTGTAATGCATGATCAACCGGCAGCCTCGAGAGAGTACTGACACCATGCTTGACCCAGAAAAAAAGCACTCTCACACACACAACTTAAAAATAGCTCGGTCACAATAATCCTAGCATACGCAAGCAGAGTGCTTGACGTTGCTCGTTCAGAGAATATGCTCATTCCCTTCTAAAAATACAGTCTCTCTGCCCCCCTCTAGGCAGTGACGCAATAGTAGCACACGCCACTGCACAGCGCCAGCGCTCATCACAAAGCAGCCTCCAATGTTCCTGCTCCCGTTTTGATTAAACTGAAGCCAACCATAGCAGCACACTTTGAGTAGGACTGTGTTCTGCACCTCTAATCACCATTGCTTTTTCAGCCTGTTAAACGTGTGTCCAGCTGTGGCAGGATCGTGTACCCAGAGGTGTATACAGCTGCAATCCAGAAGGTGTAATGAACCATCAGAGGTACTAAATCCTCCAGGCAACAATATTTCATTTCATTTTTTATGGTAATGCACAACGCTGATCATTGAATCAATGTACTTATCCATATCGATGTATCGCTACACCCCTGGTGCATACTGATGAAATTTCCTTCTATGGTCCTCGTCCTCTGAACTAAAAACAAACAACTTTTGGAAATATTTACTCTGCTTTTGCCCTGTACATAACTAATGTCTGTAACTCAACTTAATATTTAGGTTTCAATAGTCCTGACTTAATAAACAGTCTGTTGGTGTGTTCTCTTGTATCCACTTTATGAATAATTCTTACTGCTCTTTTCTGTAATATAAACAATGGCTTTATATTGCTCATGTCCCACAGTTCCTAAAGTAGCTAAAATATGGTAAAGTAAGTGAACAGTACAGACATTGCCTTGTAATCTAACTATCTTAGAAAAATTCTTAGACACCTTTGTTTTTAAATGTGCTATAGGAGCTTTCCATATCAGTTTGTCATCCATTATCACACCCAAAAATCTAAATTCAGAGACTCTCTCAATATAGAGTCCATGTCCAAGTGACACAGTCTGACACATAATTCACTTTTTAATCTATTTAAAAATTGAATTGAACAAGAACACTAAACAGCAGTGCAGCTTATTCAGAGGGACAGGTCTGACAAACTAGCATCTAGTGGAACTTTTCAGATAACATGATGCTTAATACCACAGGAGCCATAAGGGCGGTGCCTGTAAACACAGCTACATCTGTGTGACTCCTAGAACCAGCATAAACAAACAAGTGCTCAAAGATGTGCACATCTGCTCACCTCTAAATAGGGATAATCGTCTGACCCAAACAGATGAAACCTGCTTACTCCACAAAGCAAAAGACTGGATTACTCGCCACAGAGCAGAGGCTCCCGCTTCTGCATAAAACATTAAATAAAACTTTCACTCTAAAGATTCATTTTCCTTGCCACCCCAGGCTGTTCACAATAATGAAAAGTGGCATCACTAGCTCGGTCTGAAGGTGCAACATATAGCTTGGGATTGAAAGCTATAAGTACAGCAGACAGGTTGACCACAGGACAGAGAGCAACAGCTGGGCCTGGCTGTCGTCACAAAGCACAATACTGGGAGGGAGGTGTTGACTCACAGGAGGCTTCCTCCCAAAGGCCGCAATGGTGGCGCTCCTTTAAATTTAGCCCCGTTTTAGAGAGCACCACTTTGAGGCGGAGCAACAGAAGAGGTGATGGATCCCAGAGGAGGGAGAGGAGGGGGGAGCTGGGGTTCCCTCATGACTGACCCGAGGCAAGACCCCTTTAAAATACAAGTGGAAAATGTTAGCCCCTGGGCTGCCTAACATACCATAGATCAGTTTCACACAGCGTTGCCTTGACGTTGCGAAGACAACTTTAGCTATGACAACTGCTGCAAACACAGCCTCTGCCTGTGACAAGAACCCTTGATTGAGTTGATGGGCTTATCCACCAATCCAGTTAAAATGTCAAGAGGCTTAAGACAATGCTGTTAGTGCTGGGCTGTGTGCGCTCTGTGGCCAGAGCATATGGAAGTTTACCATCCACCTGCAATGACCAAAGAGGCCATGAAGCATATTTCAAACAAGCATACTGTACAAAGTAGGGCTGCACAATTAATTGAATATTAATGGCGATCAGGATTTTGGCTTCCCACAATTAAATGAACATGATCGATTAATTTTCACATTTAAAATGCGTGCTCCGCTAAAAGAAAACTCTGCTTGCTGCACTGTCAATCAGCAGCCGGTTGAAGCGGGACGGCTTTCAGCATGTCTCATATATCCGATTATTATATATATATATATATGGCACAGTATACATATACAGTATATATATAAACATTTGGAACAACTAACTTCAATAGACAATATAATTTGAGCTTGTTAACGGATGATCCATTCAGTTACATTATGGTGCGTTCAAGCTCTGCTAAGTACAAATGAGTATTGGGCGATGGTAAATTATAACGCATAAATTTGTTTGAAGGAGATGTTTCACAGAAATATAAAATAGATAATAGAGAGAGAAAAATGACCTGTTTAACTTCCTAACACTATCTCTATGCAGTTTATAATATATATATAATTAGAGCTATTAATGCTACGATTTATTTTAAACCATTATAGATTGCAATAAAAAAAAACATTTTAAATAATTGTGACCTCAATATTGATCAAAATAATCGTGATTAGCATTTTGACCATAATTGTGCAGCCCTAGTACAAAGATAAGACTTCTCTGACCAACACAGTATCTATTAAGGGCAAAAGATGAAGCATCATTAATCAGGGGTATAACTTAGATAAATATAGACTATGTGGAACAAATTACAAAATTAATTTACATCCTACAAAACCTGCCCATTTAGGGCTTAATGAAGGATGGGATATGTATTCTTCCCTCCAGATTAACTACTTTTATCTTTATCTATAAATCTAACTGTAAGGTGGTAAATGGTAACAACTTTTATCGATACCACATTTGTAAATGTACAGTTTATTAATCATACATTTTACCCTTAATACAAGTTACAATACAACACTTTAACCCTCACCCTTTCAAATACTCCATGGGACAGCGACTAGAATATTTCTATTCAGTATACAGGTGTAGTTCTGGTGGAGGCTATCTGACAAAGACCATGTTTTGTTCCTTGTTTGACTTCAATAAAGCACAGTAGGGGTGAGCAAACATTTATCTTTTCTCCATATTCAAAAAGTGGTCAGGATGGTTTGTATGTTGCACCACACAATGCACAACTCAAAGAAAGGAAGAGCCTTTTGAGTGATCCGTCGTTTAGACTGCATAACAGACTCAATTTGAACTGAGGCTGTGCAAACAAAACAGACAAATGCAGATGCAACATAATGTGATCTCCTAAGACCAGATCTTTAGTGTCAGAGATGAGGGCACCGCAAAAAAAACAACACTTTAAGAACCTGAGTAACCAGTGTCACTAGAAGTAGACCAGTAACCAGCAGAGCGGTACCATCATGTAAATGCAGGGGACAACAAAGTCACAATAAATAGTGGTGCGTCATCGTGTGCCACATACTGTAAATACAGTAAGCTCCCATGATGCACCCTAGAATGAGGCCATCACTCCTGTCCCTCAGGCCCGTGCTCCTCCACAGGCTAAGGAGGTGGGATGCACAACTTGCCCTTATTCTTTACTCGTCATCGCTGTACAAGGGGAAAGCTAAAAATACTCAACACCCTGTGAGCATCTCCTCCATTGTGTTCCTCCTCGTCTTCTTCCTCCTACAGTATCTCTGCAAGTAAGAACTGCTTCTAAAAATGATCTTCGTTTACACGGAGAGAGAACAAACAAGAACCACCACCGAGTACAGACACGGCGAAGAATGTGGTGTCGAGAGGAAAGCACAACTTTGCAAAGAAGAGCAAGAGATAAAAAAAAAAAAAAAACAGCTAAACAAATTGTTAATCATCCATTAACTGAGTTTTAGTCAGCACAGGGATTAGGCAAGCCATTCTTAACATTTATGGCAAAAGATTAATCTAAAGCCTGTCACGACTAATCATTTACTGCTTGAAAATGTCACACAGAGCAATTCATGATTATAAAATAAGCTAACACCTGAAATATAGCTGCAGCTATTTTTGTTCTTTCTAAATAACTTCAAAGATATAGTTGTATATTGAGTTTCATGAAAATATCTGTACAAAATCTCATGGAAAACATGAACTCACTCCGAGGCAGATCAGTGAACCTCACTACATTTGAAGCTTTGGAAAATAAGTAAAGTTAAGATTAAACACCCCCACAGCATGTAATTAAAAGTCTTCATAAATAAACCTGGTGCCCAGTGACTGCTGAGAACTTTAAGCTGCTTTAATAAGTGGAGCCATTGTTTTCTTATGCCTCAGTGGTGCTCATCAGCCCACCGTTATCCAAAACAAGCATGTTACATACCAACTCTATCTCTAAATCAATGCCACGCTTCACTCTGGAATCCAAAATTAGATGACCTCATATGCAAATTACACTTGGATTAATCAGTTAGTTCCAAGGTTAAATGAGGATCTCCCCTCGCTGTCACTCTCTCTGAGCGCTCATGCAGTTTAAATCAAGTGCGCAGAGAGCAGTCTTATGTAACTCGGACAGATACAGAAAAAGAAAGCATCGCTACCCCCAAATTTTGTCCATCCCATTGACTAATTCATGTAGCTTTACAGACCACAGGGCAGGAAATGCTTTTGTGGATTCGGACAGTCTCTCTCCAACATCTCCATCAGCCCCTCTATGAGTGTTTACTAGCAACAAGATGCTGAGTAAAATCAAGGCCGTCTTGCTAATGTGGAGCCTGTTGCTGAGTACTTGCTCACCACTGACAGTACAAAGGCCTGGTGGAATAACAACTAATGGATTTCTAGCATCATTGCCACTAGCGATCTCTCACAATAGTGCAAAGTGGCTTTGACTATATGAAATACTACAGTGATGTGGCTGAGGCTTGTTATTGCAGCAGGACAACACCTAAATTACCAGTCTATGGCACAATGCAACCAGCTTCACACGCGTCACATATTCAAAGTGTATCATTGGACAATCCAGCAGTTTGTTACAACTCAAAAGGAGTTTAGTGTAGGCGTTCAAGAAGAAGAAGTAATGATTTTTTTTATGATGCTCATGCTGTATGTTATATTATGTGCTGTCATATATGGTTGTTGATGTTTTCTAGTCTTTAATGCTCTTTGTGCAAAGCAAATTCCCCATAGGGCCAATAAAAGCTTTCATTCATTCATTCAAGCTCTAGGCTTGCCGCAACTTCACCGGTGCCTCCCCAACAAAGTGGGTACCGGTGGAGGTGCGGCAAGCCTAGAGATTAGCAGAAATAACATCCACCTGTACAGACAAAGTGAAGTGTGATTATCATGATGCTTTTCTAACATCTGGAAAGCCTTACACAAAGAGAAAGATAAGGCAAACTTCTGTCAAATGTCTGTTGTTTAAAGCATGTGTTATTTTACATTTTAGAAAATAGTGGTAGTTTTGTGGCCATTGGAGAAATATAGTTGAAGCATATACAATCTGAATATATATGTATACAGAAACCATTTTGCCCTGTCTATTGAGCCGATTTTTAGTTTCCCACATGAAAAAAATGTCATTAGCACTCTGATAACTGCAACTTTTTTGAATAACTGTGTCGAGGAAGAGAAATGAAATGGATTATGCTCTACAAAAAGGCCAAAATGTATTCCCTTTCCTGCCCCTTTATCCTCTCCATCATTGCTTGAACGGGGGGTTACCATGGAGACACAGGGCTCTTTCCTTATTGGTTGCCAAGATGAAGTCAGAGTGACGAGGAAAGTAGAGACCAGACGCTGCCGGGGCTGATACTTCTTTCTCCTGTTTCTCCCGTCTCCACTTTCACTTTTGTCGGTCTCTGTTCTTCCCCACTGCACTCTGGTTTCTGTCCTCTGGCTACTGCCTGCATTACTCACTGATTCTAAAATATCATCAACCTAAATATATGCTACTGTGATATGTACGTGAAAACTCTATATATAACAGAATGCAGAATACAAAAAACAGGGGTGGGTGTGATACACATGAGCTAAGACGCAGGCCTAAATACTGCAGGCTCCATGTGGGCTTCGCAGATCTTACATGCTGGTTTAAATGTATTTTGCGTTTACTACTAATACTGTACTAAGGCTAAAAATAATGTCAAGACAAGCCTGCTACTGCCTGTATCACTGGGAAGGTTAAAAATGCATGAAAGTTCTCTTCATATAATTTAAAATTAACCCAGTAGACTACTTATAACTCCCTTTTCAACAATCTAGCAGTAAGTGAGAAAGAGGAATATGGAGAAACACAGGAGAATACAAATATTGAATTGATTGAATCCTTGGGAAGATTTCTCATGCTCTACTAGCTGAGAGGAGAGTGGATGTAAAAACTATGGTGCGAATTGGGGATAGAGAAACAGAAAAATATGCAAGCATAAGACAAAATGTATATTAGAGAAACAAGGAGAGAGAGGAGAGATGAAATGGTGTTTAATCTGCATTTGTATTAGACAGAATAACTAACTTAACTTGTTTTATTATGTTTTGATGAATCAGCTTTCATCCAGAAAAGGTACAATAATATAAAACTGACCCTCTCATTACTGACTGCAAAAGTCCCAGAACAATAAATTCATAAAAGGAAGCACGAAACACAACTCTGATCTGAACAAACAACAATCTATGTCCGTCTCAGTTATTGCTTTCATACTGTGATCTTTTATCAGTCTTGGGTTTCTGGTTTAAAGAAATTTGTATCACAGAGTCATCAGTTCAGTGAGTGGGTCTGTGCTCATTAAGAGGACACCATGCATCAAGGTAAATTAACTGTCAATGATAAGAAAGCTGCTCATGAGAAGCTGAGGCCGTCTGCTGCCCTTTTGGTGAAATACCTCAAACCCACTTGTGCAGCACGAATAATGTGCACGAAAAAAAAAAGTGTTGTACCCGGTGACCAAAGACAGAGGCTGTCTCTCATACTGACCATAAAAGGCCATTTTCAAAGATGCTCCTGGTCCTATGACTTTGGCTAACATTTCGAAGGGCTCTGAGGTCAGGTTTCAGCTCTCTGCACAACCAGGTTTTATCACTTTGGGATTTTCTTATCAGAACTGTAAAAACCAGACACTCTCTATCAGTCCTATACCATAAAGGATTCGGACGTCTCACACAGAGACACATCGCTCTGAATGGAGAGCTTTGTCAGGCACAGGGAAGGAAAGAATGGGCATAATGCAGAGAGACTTCCCAATAAAAGCCTAGAGGGAAAAAGGGAGAGAGGTGAGGGGGCAGAGAGGGGGGTGGGGGGTATTAGGGTTTGAAGGAGTCTATTTTTAGCCTCAGAGAAATCAGGTGTCTGCGGCCAATGGAAAAGAAAGGAGAGCGTGGGTAAAGTGACATGAAGCAGAACTGTCGCTTTCATTTTACATGATCCATATGAGTCAGAGAACGCTGCAAGGGTTGGGGGTGGGGTATGACAAAACACAAACAAATATAAAATGGCATATATGGTCCATATATTTCCATAGAGAAATGAATACAGTGTAAAAAAAACAAAAAACTGTAGAGATAAATTAAATTATAAAATAGCTCAAATAAAAATGTGATTTATAGACTTCTATGATCAGCCTCACAATTAATGTGGACACATGGAAAAAGCCATCAGGAAAAAGTTCACCAACCAGCAATGACATTTCTAATTCAGGGCAGACTATGCTCCTTGCAGATTAGATTAGCTAATACATCATGTACTGGGACTTTGACTCACAGAAGCAGATATTATTGCATCTTTCTGCTTAAGAAGTTTCTTGGTAGAGAGGGTATGTGTCAGAGTGCCCTGGTTTCACCTCGTGCAGAAGCCTGATGAATACCACTACGGGACAACCCCGCTTCCCTGACAGGAAGCACACAGCAGACTTCATTCCTCTTCCATAAAATGAAACTCAAGTAAGGACACAGGAAGGTGGTCCACTGCTATAAAAAGACCTCAGCTCTTCCAGTCCACCCACACCGCCAGAAAAAAACTGGTGTCCAAAGGGACGGGGACATGGCACAGCCCGCACAAAGCGTTCGTCTTTGTCTCATTTCCCAGACAACAGCACTGTAGGAGCATTAGCAGTGATGTGCCATTCATCAGCTGGCTCATCAGGGATGGGTGGGGACAGGTTGTACCCCTGTTGTCCCTGTCAACAGCTCAACACCAACATTAGCATCACCTGCTTTGTTCAAGGGAGCTGAGGTGGGAGGGTGGGTTGTGGGAGAAGGACAGAGCCTGTGGAGCTCGAGGTGCAGAGAAAACATAATGTTCCATTCAGTGGCTTGGCTGGCACCCAGGTGCATGATGGAGGCTCATCTGAAATACTGTCATGATGTCCACTCAAGATGAATTAAAAGAAAAATTAGACCTTCAGATAACAGCCAGCTGGCAATGCGTCCCTATGCTCCCCTAAGAGGGCATCATCAATTGTAAAAGATGCTTTTCAAGATTGCTTCAAACCCTGAAGGGTGCCCTAACGTTTGAAAAGGCACCCATACTAATCTTTGGTTTCCACAAGTACAAGTATGTTACTGGATAGTGAAATTGTTTAAACTTCCTTTGGGGAACTCTGAGAAATCTTTTATATCACTTTAAATATCCAATCTGCCCATCATCAAAAGTGGTTCAATATTCACTCTAAAGACCTGTCTAGAACCTGCTGTTGTTCAGTATGAGCCCTTGTGTGTGTGTGCATTGCAGTCCAGGAAGTAATGTTCCTCATCTATCCATCATCATTATCCATTCCAAAGCAGACGTTGAGCAGATCATGACCACTTTTCATCTGAGTACAGTTCATTTGAACAGAAACTTCCAGCCTAGAAACAGTCACATGCATCATCACCATTCCTGATTGTTCTAATCCGATTTGTATTTCAGGACATAATATGAATGCTTATCCTTGAAACCGTTCTCTCATATGATGTTAACAGTTAAGAAAATTACTGCTCTAGCTCAAGGTCATGTCATGTCATGTCCGCAGACAATAAATAAAGACTAAAGGATATGTTATAAAGCTGCCTTGTTCATGATTAAACGCTTAATTTGGTGGTGTTAAAAGTTCCTAACTTGCACTCATAATGCACTCATAACTTAAAATCCCCTCTGGTGCTGTCAGTGTACATAATAATCAGTCAATATTGACTGTCAAAGAAATGATGTCAACGTGACAGGAGATTTTGTACCCGGGAGTTATCAGCTGTGGGAAAAATAACTATACAGTCCGAGATAACATGGAAGGCTTGTTGTGAATCCAGTTTAATACCTTCAGTATCTTTCCGCAAGCTCATTTAACAAACATGAGCATTCCTACATGATATGCCAAGCTGTAGAGTAAAAAGACTTTTCTCATATCCTAACAAAGCAATCAGGAAACTGGCTAATGCAAACAGTTGAACAATTCACCTACTGCGAGAAATGAGCCCCAGTGAGTTTATGGGGTACAAACTTCTCTATTTTATAGATACTGTAGAATAGAATAAAATAAGTCAAGAAGTGAGCAATCTATTGTAAAAAAAGAAAGAAAGAAATTTGTTCTTTCCTGTTTAACAGCTGCTCAATCTCTGTCACAATCCACTGCATCTTATCACTGCCATCTTGTCTTGGGCAACAGTGATTGTGTGTATATGGTGTTTAGGAAACAACAAGTCACAGGAGATCAACATGCAATAGACTTCCAAAATAGTCCAGAGTCTGGTCTAAGTAAGGAACCAAGACTACCACTCCTCTGCTAAATGTGAGATTGGGAGCATTTCTTTTGCCTCCGCACGGCTCTCAACATGGCGACGGCTGAGCCGGCGATTTGCAGTTAACGGTGCTAACAGCGCTGACAGTGAATAGTACGGCAACACTGCTGACAGAGCCAACAGTGTTTACCAGAGGAAGAACCGGAGGGTGGG
>CAKALG010006474.1:0-11641 GCA_916700815.1 Helicolenus hilgendorfi
ATTATAATTTATATATTTTTACATTTACTTATTAATCAATTCATTAATTCATATTATTATTATTATTATAATTTTTCCTCCTCCCTAGTTTTACAGATAGATAGTTACTATCTCTTATTATATGTACATATTACTTTATTTGTTATAGTTTAGGTTATTGTATTCATTTTTCTTGAGGACACAATAAAAAGCATGATTAAAAAAAACGAATTCAAGGTAACACAAGGTGAGTAACTGATATACAAATGGTAATTTTGTGCATAAAGTATTCCTTTAATTACATAAGGAGCATTTTTGGAGATAATCAACGCCATGTTATATTGGTATGTGGGATTAAAACAAACAGTTCCTACATTCTGACTGCACCCTGAATGCAGTGACAACATTATATGTTTCATCCTGTATGTGTTTCAGCCCTGCCGTGCATTTCTTTTGCAATCACTATCTCTGCGCTTCTCCTCTTTTTAAAGATGAAGAACCGTTGGCAACAGGTGAGCCTGTTGGTCGCTATGGCAACAGAGAGCCCCAGTGTCGGCATCTCTCGCAGTATTTTTTTTTTTTTGGGTGACTGAGTGTGTTCGGCCTTCAGGAGAGCGAGGGAAAAGTGTACGGCTGATAAACACGGCAATCAAATCAACAGGTGTGTGTGTTTGTCTAGACAGAAAAAAACAACAGACTTAGAGCTGATATATCGTAAGTGCAAAAGTAAAAGTTTGAGGAAAGATGCAAGAAGTCTTCTGAAACAATGTATTCCAGGTAAAGATAGAGAAATAAACCTAATGAGCTGATGAGAATATTAACGTACTGACGACCGTAGTGGCAACCAAATGATCACACTGCAGAAGCATCATTTGGCTCAACTCAGGGCATTAAACGCTCGTTTCTCTTCTTCTTCACCTGCAAACAATCAAAAGTCTTCCTCTGTGTGTTGTAACCTTCCTTAAATACATTACTCATCCATTCCTGATCCCATAGATCACTCTGCATCTCTCTCACTGTCCTCTGTGCGAGTGTGTGTTTCTTACCTGGGCATCCAAAGCAATATCAGCTCAAACCATCATACTCTATGTACTGTACTGTACACATCCATAATAACTCATCACCCTGCTTCTATCAAAATGCAGCAAACATATAAGAGTCAGACGGCGAAACAGCAGCTGCATCACTCTGCATACCTGCATTTTTTATTGCGAAACAAGTACGCAAACACACACACACAAGTTGTGGCACGCAGCAGCTCAGCCCAGAAACTGATTGGCATTTGGATAAGAGGTGTTCACCTCAAAACACAAACTAATGTATGTTGTTTGAGCAGCAACAAATGAGTGTGTCTCAATATCCTGTACAGATCAATCAGAATCTGTCTTTGTCCTCATTATCATCCTAATTATAACTGATAACTGCTTTATCAATTCATATTATTGACTATCTGACTGATGCAATGGTGTGTGACATCATCACTTCCACGAGTTGATAAAGAGGCTAAACCTTCAGCGGTGTACATCCTCCCACCACCCACCTATCAGTGGAGCAGAGGCAGAGGAGAAGAGAGTGGGTGGGAGAGAAATAGATCTGAAATTGAGCTTCTATTTAATGTATCTACAGACTATAAATATTTATAGAATAAAATACTTGAAATGCATCTCCACTGGGGTCTCCAGCGGTGCATATATGCATATACAGTACTGTAGTAGCTGCGTCTCAATACTGCAACAACTACTAATTCTAAGTAGGTTTATCAAGTATGTAGTGTATTAACACTGGAGAAGTGAGTACAGTCAGTATGCATACTAGATCTGCCTGATTATTTAATGGACTGTTGCTGGATGCTACGGTATTGTCGCACAATGCAGTAGGAAATGAGGATGAGCCGCTCACAGCTGCATTAATCGCAGATGAGACAGCTGCAGGAGAATCTGAGAATAAATTAGTTATAATAACTGCATTTTTTATTCATTACATAAATTCCTGTTATATAATAAATGTATGCTAGTTAGAAAAAACAGTATACTATACTATAAACCTCCCAAAAAGGAACGAAAGCATCACTCGTTTCATGAGTGCCCCAAAAACAGCTTATGTTTACGTCCAAGTGACAAAGCCCTCTAGTGGTTGTAGTAATTGTGACTAAGTATTGTGCCTGAACATAAACCTTAATCATCGCTTTGTCACGTCATAAAACAGATTTATTTTTCAACAGTTATTTGTAACATATTTAGAAGGCACAGACACATGATGATCAGAAAACGCTTGAATGTGTCATTCTAGAGGACATGGAGATCCTGTATAGTATCTTCTTTCAGCCTAGCGGAAAGAAAACATCCAAAACACACATTTAGGTGTTTATTTTACTACTTTTGTCAATTTGCGTCTGTAGATTTCTCCTGAATTCACCAAAAGTTAGCATTAGATAATGCCTCATATGCATATTTAAACATAACATTTCAGAAAACTTCTAATACAAAAAATGATTGTCTTTATGTAAGTAATCGACTTCCAGTTTTATTCCTAAAAACATGATGAAAATTGATTTTTTTATTTATGTGATAAAAGAGATATCCCAAATTCCCTCTGTAAAAACATTTGACTCTAATATGTCAACAAAATGAAAACAAGAAATTTTGAAACTGGCTTTATGTTCAGATTTCTGTTCCGGAAATGTATGCAAATGTGCATATATTAAATGAGATAATGATTCATTTGCATATTTAAAGATACATTTTCAGAAAACTTGTAATACCAAAAAAATAATTGTCTTAATGTAAGTAATCAACTGGGGAGGTTTCATTGCGATATCTATTAGTTAACCTTTGTTTACCCTATTTTTCCCCCATAAGTAGAGGAAAGCAAAATGCTTTACCGTTTTATACGAACCAGGAATGATGTCATAAATAAAAAATAAATTTCACAGCAAATATTTTAGGACAAACACAGGTGTAACTAATAACATGAACATTTTATTAATAATAATAACATGGAATAATAATAATTAACAATGGCTCTGTTCCATTCAGGGACCTGCCTAAAGACTGGGACATGTACACCTAAATGGAATGCAGCATAATTAACATCATTAGTTATACCTGTGCTATACAATGTGTCAGAATGTCACGATGGAGGTATATACGTGCACAAACAAACAGCAATCCAACTAGGACTTTTGGACACCACTGCTAATTAAACTTCACAAAGAGAAAGCTAAATGTTTTTCCTCAGATTCAATACCTTTTGTTTTGTTTGTTTTCTTCAACCAGCTGTCTCGCCACCAATTTGTTTTAATGCGCTGCAGCTGTGAGCGGCTCCTCCATCTCCTTTGTGCATTGACAGACAATAGCGTAAGCGTTTTTCTAGTGCAAATACTGACTATTTTGATTTTTTACTTCATTTGTCACTTTCCCACTGTGAACATATTTAAAAACTGCTTAGAACTAGTACGTTAAATTGCATTGAGACACAGCTTTGGTCTTTACCCAGCTCATATTAGCCTGTAAAGTAAAAGCTCGTCCAAAATAATGTTCACCATTTCCCTTGCAAGCAATCGCTTTTACAGAAGTAAGATTTCATTTCACAGTGGTAAAGTCTAAATGAAGCCCCTCACACAGTGTCTAAATCCAGAAAAAGATGAAGTGGGAGGCGAAAAAATGTAAACACAGTTCTCAGATTATGCCGAAGAGATGCATCTGCAAAAGAGAAAATACAGTATACATATCTGTGATAAGAGAAGGGTGAATCCACTTTCCTTTCACACAAACTGCAAGAACCTAATGTGTTTAATTTGCTTCTCGCCCAGCGTTCAGGATGGACAGAAAGAAAACAGAGGAAGAAGAGGGAGAGAAGGAGGGGGGAGGAGGTTGAAAAGGTGAACGTTGATGAAGAGGTGGGCAACAGAGAGAGAGGGAGGAAAAACAGCAGAGATATGGGGTGAAGGGTAAATGAGTTATGAGAGGTAAACTGTAGCAATACAGCATAAAAAAGCTGAAGAAAGCTTGACGAATAGCAGCGAAAGAGAGAGACAGAAGCGAATGAGAGTGAGGGGAAAGTGGCTAGAGAAATAAGAGAGTGACAGAATGAAGGATTGACTGACGGAGGGGGGAGAGAAATTAAAGAATGGGGATACAGAGCTGGAGGTTATGCGGCTAAATGGGAGGGGAACCGGAGTAAGGCTTGAACGCACAGTAGCAGAACAGCCCACTACAAGTTAGGCTTCGACATTTTTGAAGAACTGCATCAAACAAAACCTCATTCATTTTTAAAATCACACTGACTGAGAGAGCTGTAACAGTTCGTGTATTCGTACACGCAGTATACACGGTAGGTAGATTGACCCACGTAATGTGGAACCAAATGCTCACTCCGCCCGGACACTTTTAGCCGTACGCCGCAACATATGCTGAAGTTAGCACAACAGGCGGATTGGCATGCATAAATGTAATGGAGCTAGCGGCGCTCTGGAGCTGGTAGACCCGGTCAGCTACAATAGCAACGGAGAGAGAGAGAGAGTTGTGTTCAAGACAAGGATGGTGTGTCTGCATTGCTCCGACACTGTAGGCGTTGTGAATGGAAACACATATTGCTGGCGCACACTCAAAGGGCATCACCAAGACGTGCCCCTCATCGGTATGATAAATGTTTTGGGCGTGGAACTCCTCCTAGTGCAGAAGTTTTATTTTGTATTTTCAAGATGCTTTTCAGTTTTATAGCCTGTAGTGACCTGTTGCCTTTCGGGAAAGTGTTTGTTCAGTGTTCGTACAGTGTAATACAGAAGAGTTTGAAATACAGTAAATGTTCCTTATTTTGTTTGTTGATTATTTTGTATTAAGTTACCAGTGGGCAAAATGCTACCTCAGTCCTCAGCAGGAGGATTTTGTCTGTCTTTGACACTTGCATGGCTGTCTGTACAAAATAAATGAGAAGAAGCTTGAAGCGCCTTATGCATTTTATCTTTTCTCTCTTTCTCGCTGTACCGAACTCGCATCGAATCGTGACTCCTAAACCGAGGTATGAACCAAACCGTGACTTCTGTGTTCCGTTACATCCCCTCTGACTGAAGGTCATAAAATGGTTTAAATTCAAATTCAAATTAAATGATAGCCACAAATACTATTAAATAACAGTAAAAACAACAATATTCTGCAAAAAATATATGTGACAAGTTATCTCAAGGGCCAAGATGATCCTCCCTGACACACGGCAGCCTCGGCGACACAAAGACAAAACATCATCGCCTCAATCTCCTAGTTCCTCCTCCCTTCACTCTCCCGTCTCCCCTGCCTCACAATAAATAATGTTGGCAATAAATTCACACCCCAGTCACTGCTACATCATCTGCCTCCGCCTCAACCGAGCACATTCTGTACTGTAACGCCAACCTTGCTGATAGCGAAGACGGCAAAAACAGCAAAGCAAGGGCATCAAAAGTTTGCCTCATCCGTCTCCCCTCTTAGGGAGAACTTATGTCTCAGCAGTATTTACAAAAACGTCTCCATACGTTTATCTTCAGAAAGCTCGACTACTGTAACGCCGCCTTTACAGGTCTCTCTGAAGAGACGATCAGACACCGCAGCTGACTCACTAAGACCAGACGAACGGACCACATCACTCCAGTTCTCAGATCTTTACTCCGTGTCAAATAATTGATTCTACTACTGCTGCTGGTTTATAAAGCACTGAATGATTCACGGACAGAATACATTCAATTTTTATGCACCAAATATCTGGACCAAACTGTCAGAAATCTGCTCCAACTCCCAGTTCTTTTTGAATCAAGGCTTAAAACTTTTCTGTTTGCACTGCATTTTATTAAGTTCAACTCGGGAACTATTCATATCAGGCACTGCACAGCAGCTGCACTAATCTACTGTTGATTTGTCTTATTCTACTTTAGCTCATTTTTATATTCCATTTTATTTTGTTTACACTTTTTAAACTCCTACTTGGGCCTTTTTTATATTGCCTGGTGTTCCTTTTTCTATATTTTTTTAATGACTTTCCGTCTGAGTAAAACACTTTGAATTGCCTCGTCCTTGAACGGTGCTATAGATAAACTTGCCTTTATCATTTTCTTCATTTTTGTGATAAATGACTGAAATGAACTGTGAGCCCGTGAATGCAGACAGACGCACAAACACTATAAATACTGCACACACTATCTCTCAGACACTGGGGTGTTTTCCTCTTTGTGTGTGTGTGGTAGCAGGAGGGGCTAGGAGATGATCCAAACATCTGATAGCGCCGTGTTCATCTCTCCGTCTCTTGTGGGGACGCACTGACTGTTATTAAAAACTACAGAGTAATATCTGAGCTGTCAGTCATCCCGGAGATTTAAGCCTGAACCCTATTTCCAAAGCGCCTGGATAAATCACTATCAGCTCCCTGAGCCGCAGGCGTAAAGCTAGCACTAAGTTAGTGCTGGGCTATGCTCACAAACCCACATCACGGCGCCGCTGCAGGACTCTGGTGGGCCGCTGCTTGGATTCATGATGACAGGAGATCATTTCAAGCGTGGATCGGTGATTTGAGAGAGAGTTAAGGCAACAGGAAATTCGATGAATTACACGGGAGAGCCGTAGGAGGGCTGCCCTCAAGTGCTGTTGAAAATGTTCATCATGAGCTAAAGGCATAAAAGCACCCCTACTGTAAGTAGCACTAGGGACAGAGAGTTTCAATTATGACAAAGATGTGATGTTTTACCCTTATCGTTAGTCGGAAGTGAAACAGGAAGTTGTTTTAGAAGGGCTAGAGACGCAAGCATTAAAAGTGCTAAAATATGTTCTCTGATATGGTTCTTGTGCTTGGGTGTGGCAAGGGGGCTACAGATTTAACCCGATAACATCCAGTGACAGTTTTCCCTATATCACGGGTCAGCAACCTTTACTATCAAAAGAGCCATTTTAGGCAAAGAAAAATTAAGAAAAATCTGTCTGGAGCCGCAAAACATTTCAGCATTGTAATGAAGGTTACACAGTTTATAGTCTAAATATATAGTATATAAGTCTAATGCAGTGAGGGCCAAAGTGCAAATGTACTACGGAGTATTAGGGTCACATTGAGGGAAAAAAACATCTGAGATTTACAGAATAAAGTCATAATATTATGAGAAAAAAATTGTAACATTAGGAGATTAAAGTCACAACTTCACGAGAAAAAAAGTCTTAATATTACCAGAATAATGTCATAACTTTACGAGAAAAAAAGTCATAATATTGTGAGAATAAAGTCATAACTTTACAAGAAAAAAAGAAAATAATTAATAATTTTAATATGTAAAATTAACACTTTTTTAATATTATGACTTTCTCATAATACTATGATTTTTTTCTCTTAAAACTCTGACTTTATTCTCATATGACTTTTTTTTCTCATAAACCTATGACTTTATTATCGTAATATTATGACTTTATTCTCAAAATCTCAGATTTATTTTTTTTTCCGTCGTACCATAAACCTACAATTCATGATAAATAAAAATGAAAATATAAACAAAAAATGATTAGTTATTCAATTCCATGTTTAAAAATCCATAGGAGAGGGGCTAGAGAGACGCATGTGGCTCTGGAACCGCAGGTTGCTGACCCCTGCCCTATCTTTCTTTCACTGTGCATGCTGAAACTTGCCGTCAGGTCTGTGACACCTGAGCTAGCGTTATACTAACAGGTGCAACCAGGTCAGTCTTAACTCGCCAGAGAGAGAGAGAGGTGGGACTCCCTGCTGAGAGCATTATTTCATGTCTGATAGCCCGTACGTATGTAAACCCTGTCTAAAGGCGCCGAGGGGCCGTGCAAGTATGTAGATATTGAATTCACACTTTCATTCCTGATTTCGAGTGCGCAGAGTATATATTGCCACGGCAACTGGCTGGTCTCCCGCGGTAACCTATTTTTCTAGTCTCCTGAAGTCGGGAGTGACGGCAGTCTCTCACAAGCGTCATTGAAATTCCAACTGTGTGAGTGTGAGACAGAGAGGGACGGAGAGAGTTAAATGGGATATGAGGTTGCCACTGATTAACTGTGGGGGATGCATGTATGTACTGCAGGTGTTTGCAGCAGTATTTCAGTCCTGAATCAGCTCAAAGTAATATGAAATATGTGCGAGTTCCTGCATGTGCACATTTTGCTTTTATCAACATATAATATATTTATGAAATGCAACACATTCGATTTTGTCCTGAAGTCATTTCCATGACAAACACACCATTGCATAAGAATAAAGTGCAGCTTTTTCAGTGTCTCTGCCCTATAATACTGCACTTTATTGTGTCTAATCAGGTCCTATATTCTCCTCGCCCATGAGTTTCTCTGTTTTGTTATTTTGAACCGAGTCTCTGCGTCTGTGCGAGACTCTTTTGTGTTCAGAGCTTCCAAACATGACTCACCATCACCTACAGTCATGCTGGCGGCACTGTGAGGCTGCACTCAGACACAGCAGTCCTTTGAGGTAAATGCTAACCTGTTCACAATGACAACGCTAACATGCTGATCTCGAGCTTTTATTATATTCATCATGTTGGCCGTCCTAGTTTAGCATGTTACCATTAACTAATTAGCACTAAATAGAAAGTACAGCCGAGGCTGGTGGGAGTGTCATTAGTTTTGCCGATATGTGGTCGTAAATCAAAGTCTCGGACGCATTAAATCAAACACACACCACAGACGAAGCCTTCAGATCTCTTGTTAGCACGTTGCCTGTGGTGAAAACTAAATACAAGCACACAGAATGTGTGATCATTAATGAAACTATGGTGTTGATAAGAGCTACATCTTTGAGGGCGGAGAGGACGTTTTACTACAAAGAATAGCAATGTCCAGCAAAGGCGTTAGACTATGAACCCACTCTATATCAGAGGGGTGTTGATCCAGCTCTGTAGTACTTACATGGCGGAGGACAGAATATTAGAAACACTTGTCAATGTGACTCGACACCTCTGACTTTGGCCTCAAAAATGTACCTAGAATTGAGTGAGCGCTTTCACAAAGCTGTCCGTTTGGCTAGTCAGAATCAGAGTGAAATTGACTTTTGGTTTGTTTTCTATTTAGTCTGGTTTGGTTCCACAGTGTGAAGACCAAATAAAAAACATAATTAGCTGAGGGGCATGTAGGATACGAAGGAGCAAGTTTATTGTTTTCGTCTCGAGAGTTGCTACTTCTACGCAGGGAATCGCGGTCTTTGAAATTTGGTTTCACTTTGACTCGGCAATGATCTACTGTGGGCACGAATCCCTTCTTCTTCAGTTTATCTGCAATGACATAAACGTCACTATCTTTGCGGACTTTATTTAGCATATTCTGTATGCTCTCTTCGGCCCAGATGTCAAGCAAACATCAGACAAAAGTCAGTCCTCTCCCACTCATGTTCGCTTGTTTGTTGTTTTGTACGATTACTGCATTCACAACTGCTCAAACAAACCGTGCCAGAGTTTGATTAAAACTGACTAAATATTGGCTTGTGAAAGCGCCCTTAGAAGCTTCACAAAGATTATTGGGCATATTGCAAAGCTTTCTATTGTATTACAAAAGATTGTACAGGTGTACCTATTAAACTCAATGTAAGTGTGCATGTATGGGATAAAACCAGCCTAAACTCTGAGAGAAATATAACAAATAAAAACCGCATACGGAAGAAAATGGCTAGATTTCTTTCTACCTGTTTCCTCCTTCCACCTCTGAAATTTTACTTAACCCTCTTTCAACCTTGATTGATCCTCGAGGGAAAAAGTGCAGAGAGAAGAGCTATAATTTCCAGACGACACGGGGGGTCACACATTCAGCACATTCAACCTGGGTAGAACAGGTTGAACTGGGGAAAGTTCCTGTCATTTTATGTAAGAGGAGAGCAAATCTACAGACAGAGCTGCTGCCTTTCTGCTTCATGCAAAATGTGGGAGGAAAGAAATAATATGTGCACGTTTGTTTCTGTTAAGCTATGATTCTAATTAAATATGTAAATGGACAATATCAGTTTATTTCATTAAGCTTTCATGCTATGCTGGCACGGACAAGTGAGCAACCTCCAGGTCTGAGAAGTGAAGCCAATGCAGAAGTGCCTTAAACTTGCATTCTTTCTAACAGCCAGCAAGGGGTGACTCCTCTGGCTGCAAAAATAAGTCTGATTGTATAGAAGTCTATGAGAAAATGAGACTACTTCTCACTTGATTTATTACCTCAGTAAACATTGTAAACATGAGTTTATGGTCTCAATCGGTAGTTTCAAGTCTTCTTCAATACACCATGATGTTCATTTAGTAAATTATGGTCCCATTTAGAGGCGTAGCCACAAGGTAGCCACGCTTTAAGGCGTGGCTACCTTGTGATTGACAGGTCGCTATCACGGCGTTGTCCGGTCTCAGAGTTGTCTGTGTTTTTTTATCTTACAATGTTAACCCCTTTCACAGTGTGTTTTTTTGGTCGCCTATTCAGCGTTCGGTTCGGTTATACTAGCTCCACCCTCTTGTGTCACTTCTGGTCCCACAAAAATAAACAAGATGACGACGGCCGAAGAACCAAACTCAAGCTTGAGGCTTCAAAACGGCAGTCCACAAACCGATGGGTGAAGTCACGGAGACTACGTCCACTTCTTATATACAGTCTATGGCACGGACAGATACAAAGGAAATTGCTTCAAATGTGATTGAAGCAAAGGACAGAGCTGAGGTGTCAAATAAATGGAAAATCAAGCCGTGAGTGTGTTTGTGTGTGTGTGCATGTGTGTGTGTGTGCATCCCATTATTGCTGCAAACAAAGGCACTGCTGACTTTGAGTATAACTTAATGATCAAGCGCAGCGGGCTGACAGACCCACTGTGTGTTTGTGCAGAAGAGTGTGCTTGCAGTTGTGAGTTGATGTCAAGGTACAAGTGGAGCGTGTGATATTTGAGAACAAAGGGCTGAATCAAGCACCGGAGGTTTAATGAACTTTACTCTCTCAAGTAAACACACAGGCAGCGCCGCACTCAACACACACATACACAGAGCGGTTGATCGCTTTGCCATTTACAGCTCATTAACTGTAAGAGCTCATCGATCACTCAGCCCCTTTGGGGCCGTTTGCATTATGAAGAGAGTGTGATGTCATGTTTTTACAGAAGGCTGCTTTTCACAGCTGACCAAGACACCTCTGGAAAATGTCATTTTCTTATGGTGATTTACAAGCAAGTGTCTGGAAACTGGTTTATATGTCAGAAAACATACGGGAATAACAGACCATTGCAATGCATGCAGTTCTGATCTTGAACTCTGGAGGAACATTTTTGTGTCAAATTATTGATTTCTTAAGTAAGTAGCATTTAATAAGCAGGATAGTGTACCGGGAGACGGTCATTATTGTGAAATAACACCCTTTTATTTATACATGGTTTTATTTCGCAACAATGATTGGCTCGCTGTGTATTATCCCTCACCTGTCTGCCTCCTGGTGCTGAGCAGGTAGTGTACAGTGGGTTTATTCAGAGCTGTTTTCACTGAAAACAGCTGCTTCAAGAAACAACGCCATGAGAGTGGAAACTAAACAAGAAGATTCAGTCTGTAAAACCAAAACAAAAGAGCCTAAAGAAGCAAAAAAAAGCTACGGGGGTAAAGCGATAACCGCCGTCACATTACATGCAGTCAACCCACCCGTTGCTTATATAAAAATATGACAGCTTAAAATGT
>CAKALG010006481.1:0-15055 GCA_916700815.1 Helicolenus hilgendorfi
TAGTATAGTATAATTAGTAAACATTATTAATCGTAATTTCATAGTTTGTTAACAGTACAAATACAGTACAAAATTGAACAGTACAAATAATTAAATACTTTGTAATTCAGTCCATTCATTCATAGATTAATAAATACATTTGTAAACAAATTTGTAAACAAATTTATTAATGCCTATTTTTATTGTACAATTAGTTATTAATCAATTAAATGCTTTATTACTATTGACGTGACTCTTGTGGTCCTCCATACTGCTTATGTTTGTGGTTAATTCGGACTTCTTTGATACTATGGTCTGCAGGACAGATAATAATGCACTATACTCATTTTTAACAGTCTATTCTGCACTGTATTCACTTTTTTAATAGTCATGTATTACAGTTGTTACCCTGCACTATATTCAGTTTTAACAGTTTTCTTCATCTCCTTGTATTTTATATCTGGTATTTTTTTTTTTATACTTTGTGCTTTGCACTACTAACTTTTTTACTGCCTTTTTACTAACTGCCGTTTTGCACTATGGAACTGTGATGCTGGAAACTTGAACTTCCCTCGGAATTAATAAAGTTACAATATATCTATCTATCTATCTATCTATCTAATTTATCAATAGTAATAATCCCTACTAGTGTTCACATTCCACTGATGAAGCAACGTGTTTGATTGGTTTAGACGAGATTCCTCTCATCGCTGTATCCAATCAGGATCGTTATTTTATGTAGTTGGTGGTATGTTAGCTCCTCCCCCTGTCTGCCGTTGGAGATGACAGTCTGAGAGGAGGAGGAGGAGAAATAGGAGAGGTCTGCGCTGCTGCTGGTTTCGATAGAGGAGCAAAGTCTGTTAGAGTGACACTGTGAATTAGAAACATAAAACCCGAACTAACGACTGGTTGAATTGAAACGAGCTCTTCATTAGGAGTTCCCTCTTGGATGTATCAGGCTTGGCCGTAGGTGGACGGCTCAGAAACACAGTGAGTACTCTAGTAGTGGTCTCAGTCTGACAGAGTGAGTACTCTAGTGGTCTCAGTCTGGTCTCAGTCTGGTCTGAAGCGGCTTTGTTATCAACAGGTGCTGCAGGAAGCAGCGAGCTATAGCTAGTTAGCTGCAAGGCCTACGGAAAGGAGGTTAGATCACGCGTCATCAACGCATCATATCTCCGGGGGATATTGCCCATGCGCAGTAAAATCTGCCCGGCACTCGTCGAAATTAAGCCAATCGTAACGCAGCCTGTGTTACACTGCGCATGCGCTGCACCCTTGAAGAGTCGTGTCCCATCCTCCTTCTATAGGCCTTGTTTAGCCGCTAGCATTATTAGCCTGATAAGTCAAATGAACCCATTACTTACTAAATGAAGAACTAGTTTCTGAGAGTGGTTAGTCGCTAAACTGATAGGAAAGGTTTATATCAACTGAAGGAACATAATTACAGCTTTAAATGAAGATAAATAGCCTGTAGCTGAGCTACTTCTGCGTTAGTTTGACAACCAAAACAGTCGTTTCTCCTCCAGTAGCTAACGTTAGTCTCTGAGCTAGCTGTCACTCCGCCCTGTCACACACACACACACACACACTATAACTATAACTATAACTATAACTATAACTATGTGACATACAATCACATGCTGATGTTATGTGATCGTTTCTAATTACAACAGTGTTTAGTTTGCGTTTTGTCATCTTAGGTTGACTTTACAGTTTTCTTTTTTTTTTATTTATATTTTTATTGACACTTTGCAACAAACATTCACAACATAATTTACAGATCTTGTATACATACACCACCCAACCATGTCTGTCTAAAGTGCCGTATTTTAAGATTTGTATACACATAAAAACAAACATTGAAAACAACAGTATGAATAAATAAATAGGGAGTGATCTTTTCATTATCATATAATCATAGATTTGTAAAAATAAAATATGTAAAATAAAAATACCTATTGTACTGCTACTAATATATATAGTATATCAAATGTTATAATGTGTGCAACAATAAAATAACGTAAATTATAGCATTATCAATAATTAGTAAACATTAATTATAATTTCATAGTTTGTTAACAGTAACATAAATATGAACTACATTTTAATTAACTATCAATTTACCATTCATAAATACTGGTTATTAAAAACTGATTTGATCTGACTAGGCCTACATCTTTTCTCCTTGTGATTATGACCCAACTTGTGTTACTGTTTGCTTTGCTTTGAATAATGTAACATCTATTGTATATTTACAATATACTGTATATATACAAAGGCTTATTAAGAAAATATGTTCTTCTGCAGAGATGAAAAGCCCAGATTAAGTTTTTGATTCTCATTATTTATTTATATGTAGCTCAGCTTCAGACCGTGTGATCCGATCCCAGTATGGACATGGGATCCAGTAAAGTAGGCCTACTGACATCATCAATATCAGTAGTAAAAGGTCATTTTTGTTTGTTAATAAAGCTGTGGAAATACTTTTTACCTCCTCGTTCCAATATCAAGTGTGGCCTACATTACACACGTACAGACCTGAGTCAATATAGGGATATATTCTGGAGAGTCAAGAATGTCTGTCTTACCTGCTGTGTACCTACAGTATGAGAACTAAGATGTAACAGACCTGATCTTAGAGAACAGTATGTATTGAGCTGTGCCAACATAAGATTACGCCAATACCACTGAAAGCAGTAGTAATGTGACAATAATGTCGTGTGACGTCAAAATGTTCTTTCTTTATGTTTTCATCTGATTTCACTTCTTCAGATTGGTCAGGATTGTTAATGCCGATCAGTTAACGGTCAATGTATAAATGGTATCACAAAGCTAGAGCATGTTTCCTTTTAACTGACTCCATGATTCAGGGTGGAAAGCCTTTGTTGTGTTTCTCACATACTAACATTTTGCCTGGAATGCAAACAAGGAGCATATGTTTGAATACATACAGATGTATAGTCGGAGGAGGAAAAAGGGAAACATGTAACCTAATGACTGTCGTCACAAGGGGCTGTCCTGAACAACACTGACACTCACAGTGAGTGATTCTCTCTTTGCATTGTCATGCTGGGTGCCTGAGGCTGTCAGCGTGGATTTGATGATGTACGCATCTTTTGCAGTTGATCTGACACATTGCCATGGTTTAGCTGCGCATGTAGGTAGGTAGTGGTGTGTTTGGAGCAAACTTGCTCTCCCCTATACTTAAAAAAACACTGCTGTAGTGCCCTTGGGGAAGAAACTAATGTGGAAGAAATGTATCTTTAGTATCTGAGTGTCACTGACTGAGATGCGTGACAGTCCTGCCCTATTAGATGAAGATAAGAAAAGGAATGTAGGAGTGAAACCATCAACATAATGTTGTGGGTCAGCACAGTTACTTCCTGCTGATAGGATTCAGTGGAGATACAGATGAGTGTGGCATGGTATTGTCCATCACAGCAGAAGTATACAATAACATTTGAAAGAGGACACATAATACCAGGAACTAAGATCAATTACACACTTAACCACAGGTATTTACAGATTCCTTTTGTGTTTTTTATAATCCACTGGATTAATGACTGGTTAGAGTTAGAGAACACACACCTGATGACCGGTCGGGTTAAGAACTTGAACAGAAACTTGGCAGTGGAAATTTGTGAAAACAAGACTCTGTCCAAACCCAGTATATGTCTGGAACGTGTGCGGTCATTCTGTGAATTTGTGGCTAAGTTGTTACACAAATAGTCAGTGGTCATGTCTATAATGTGAAATCCATTGGTACATATCCACCAGGTTGCGAGGACATTAGGGGACTCAACTGGTCGTTCAAGTGGTGACGTACCCTATCGTGAAATGATTGGTCCCTGGTTTTTTGCTCACCGTTTCAAACAGGAAACAACATGGCGGCCTGCTCGTAAACTTTCTGTTATTCCGTCTAAATAATCCACCAAAATCTGCTTCTGAAAACATTTGAAGCAAGAAATAGGCTATGCCTAGATCGTCTAGTTTGACAGCTTGGTCCAAGTTGCGTGAGCAGGACGCGTTGTGCTGAACAGGCTCATTTGCATAAAGGACTGTCCCCTACCTTTTCATTTTAAAAGAGCAACGGCCGCTGAGGAAACACACTCGGCCGACCAATCGTGTAACCTCATCACTCACTCAGTGACAGACTTTTGC
This sequence comes from Helicolenus hilgendorfi, assembly GCA_916700815.1. Lineage (NCBI taxonomy): Eukaryota > Metazoa > Chordata > Actinopteri > Perciformes > Sebastidae > Helicolenus > Helicolenus hilgendorfi. The sequence goes on from CAKALG010006481.1 coordinate 4,141, forward strand.
ATTTGTAGGGCCGGCCCTCTGCGGTCCAGCCAAAAGTGTTTTGAAATACAACGTTCATTTGTTGCATTCAGTCCAAAATTGTTTGGTTTACATGTTTTAATCTGGCATTTAATTCCAGGTAGAGGCATACAACTCTTTGTCTTTCCACTTTGAAAAGTGACTACTACCAAAAAGATCACAATGAAACCTGGAGTTGTCACATGTCAAACCCGTCTAGCATGCTGTTGCTATGGAATGTCTTTTTGATGAATGCTAGATGTTGGTTAAAAGTTTATACTGTAAAGTGTTATGGTATGAGCTTATGTAGCTTCAGTATGCCACAGCATGAGGACTGTATGTGTAGAGTTTAACCTACAAGGGCGGGGTTTTTATTATGTTGTGTGGTGGCATAATTATTAGTGGTTGATATGTTACTGACAAGTTTGGACTTGAGCCTAACTTAATGAATGACTTTGAAAAAAGAATTGTGGTATAGAGGGAGTTCCAATTTGATAGTTCCCATTGCTTATATCAGCAGCTGAGAAGTTATTACAGGTACAGGGGAAAATAATATTTTCTGCAGTGGGCAACCTCTGAAAAGTGAAGCTTATTCAGTTCTGTCCGGTTGTACTTAGCTCCACCCTCTCGTGTCACTTCTGCTTGCAAAAAAAACAAGATGACGACGACCAAAATGCCAAACTTGAGGCTTCAAAACTGTAGTCCACAAACTAACGGGTGATGTCACGGTGACTATGTCCACTTCTTATATACAGTCTATGACTTTATGAAGTATGTGGTGCTACAAAATGAGGAATCTGTTTTTATAGGATAGGAGTAGGTTTTTCGATGGTAGGAATATCGAGCACCTTCCCTGAGCTTCCGCTGAGCTGCAGGTGCGTGTGGTTCATCATCTACAGTTGTATAGTATACTCTGGGACAGTTTGTGAACACCCTGGTGCTCTGAAACTCTGAACTGACCTTTAGATGGGCTCTACTGCAGGTATGAGGTCACATCGCTATGGTGATTGGGTCAAAGCTGACTTTTACGTACACACACTGGGAGCTTGTGAAGCAGAGAGGTGAGGACAGGCACATTGGGCCACAGGCCAGCAAAATACAGAAGTCCTCTGTTCTCTGGAATGCCATCTCCATCACTTTCTCATTCTCACTCTGGCTCTCTGACCTGATTGGGACCCAAAGTTAGACATCAAACGTGTCATCAAATCAGGGTTAGACTTCCACAGGGGCTGATATTGTCACCTGGTTAGTGTCGTCCACCTCAGATATGATGAAGGTTCCTTCCTGGCCATGGCTAGTCAGTGTGCTTAATTCTAGTGTGCTGTTTGGGTATTTGTTGGCAGTTTCAGGCTGTCAGTCAGTGAAACAATAAGTTGAGTGATCAAGTAATTTTAAGGAGCTACTTAGCCTGACTTTCAGTAGATTACTAAGTGTAAAAATGCTTTTTCTGAAGGTATTCATTAAAAAAAACCCATTTATATTGTTATTTAAACATCCCAACTAATGGTCATACGGCCAAATTAGAGCAGGTATTTACCCTGGTATTTCTGAAGGGTGTGGTGCAATTGATAATTCCATAAATATGTTTCTATTACTATTTATTGCACCATTACTGCATAGTTGAAAACGCTCCCACTTCAAGCACGTCAAACCTTTTTCAGGACATTGACGGCAGGTTATTGAAATCTCTCGTCTAGATTCATCTTTTCTAATTCAGTGCATCGTGAATTTCCTAAAATATTGAAACAGAAACCCAGCTTGTGTCTGTATTCCCCCTTCGCCCCCTCATTTAGGCTCTTTTTCTCTTTGTCTGGTACAGGGTGGTACAGCCCTTTTTAAGAATGTGAGTGTGTGTGAATGTGTGCGTGTGTGTGTGTGTGTGTGTGTTTGGTGTGTATTGTGTGTATTGTTAAACACAAGATAAGAGGCAGCTCTGCTTCTGCTCCTGCTCAATGACATTCACAGTACACTCAGACTCACTGCTTTACTCACTCCCTGTGTCACATAATGTTGGTTGGTTTTCAAGAGTTGCAGGAGCACTGCGCTTTCTGCTATACATACTTTTAAATTGGCCATACATTATACGGATTAAGCTCCATTTGAACCCAGAATTGGTTGCCCATGACTCATTTTAGAATCAGGCTGAATTCCTGCCAGAACCGTTGTCATTTAACGTGCAGTCTGAGGGGGGTCATGACGTCTGATTAATTGCCAGAACGATCAACGTTCACATCGGTTACATTTCTGGGTGGTCAGAAACTTTGTTCGGTTGTCTGTCTGCAGTTTCCGCAGTTCCACGGTCCGATTTCCCACATGGCTGCTGTCAAAAGATCTGTTATAGACCGCTATGAGCTTGTTTTAATATTATTGGAGTAGTATTTTACACGTTGTGGCTATAACTGTAGTCTTTACTTTGACTTTGCTGTGACAAAAATAATATTAACTTCCCTGCAGAATAGACAGATCACATATTGGTAGCACTTTCTACCCTATGTCTCCATGTTTTTCATATTTGTTTTCTTCTTGCTTTCTGCTCATTGTAGAATTTTACAAATTAATGTTGGTACATTCCTCATTGTTGAGAATGCAGTCATCTTATTTGAATAAACTTTATTGAAGTTGTAAATGGACACAGTTAATGGGGGGGTTCCCTGTTTACGTTAACTACAGACATAGCATATAGTACATGTATAACCCAACAGGAAAGGGGTAAGTTGACCGAGGTTCTGCCGGATTCCAAACTTGCTCAACGGTTATTGGAGCACAGAGCGAAAAGGGGCGGGGCGGTCAATTAACATTCACAGCTCTGACTTGGCGATCATTTTCTCTGATCTTTCTATACCCGCGAATGATGAAGTAGATAATTTCCCCAGTGTTTCAAAACTTTTTTTATTATTATTTTTCTTATTCAACTCGGGTAGATTGTTAAATAACGTAGAGAAGCTGTTGACCACGGCCATCAGCTTTTCCTCTATTTTATGTTATCATGTAGTTTGATTTGTGTATTTTGAGTACTTCTATGTAGTTGAGCGGAGCAGAAAACAACTCTGGGGAATCATACAAACACACCTCGCCATGGATGTATACATCCATGATCCTCGCTCCTGGCTTCTTAGAGATCCCTCCTCGCTCCTTGATCCCAGCTCCTCGGAGCAGAAATAAGAGCTTTGAGACGGTCTTCAGGATGGCAGACTAGGATTGTTGCAGAAGTTGGTGTTACCGGTGTTACACGGTGGTCAGGCACACACCAATTACATTACGTACCCACCGTCCCCACCGTCCCCACCGTCGTTTTGCTTTTCTTACAGAAATAAAACCAATTTAGTTCATTTTGGCGTATCAGCGCCGTGTAATCAATACATAGTCGGACGACGGACGCTACAATTGAGAGCGTCCTTCATACGGAGTCTCAGCTCAGAGTAGCAAGAGTGATATTTCACATACATACGGGACGAGAGAGAGTTGACAGACAAGACGATGCAAAGCGAAAAGCATGAGCGCCTATTTGGCAATATTTCAGATTTTCTCCCAATGCTATAGGGGAACTGTAACGTCAATGAGGTAATCGCTGTGAGGAGGATGGAGTAGTCACAGCCGGTGTGGAAACCTGAAGCCCTACAGTGAAAGCTGGACCGGAGAGGCCAGACACACTGCCACCTGACGTTAAAGATCAAAGTATGCGGGCTACACATATTGACCGTCATCTTTTTTTGTAAAGTGTCCAGTGCAATCGGTAACACCGGTGTTGTCAGATGTTTATCAACCGGTGGGAAAATGTCCTCACTGTCACATTCCCATGGCGGAGCAGAACAATGTCCGGTTCAAGCGAGGAGCCAGGAAAATGTCAAATAAGCAACTTGGGATGTGCCCAAAGTTTAACCTTTCTCACATTCTGGGTGACCTTAAACGCCATCCTGTCACACTCATGTTTCAGTCACTGAACAGGGAATTACAGTCTGAACAAATTAGGACATTATTTTTCTCAGAACATTTGTATCTTAATCCACAACAGGCTAAATGGTAGCCATTGTTTTACATCAATTTATTTTTTCTTTAGGTACGTGTTATGATTATGTAGCATATTATTTCAATGACAGTGTAAAGAAACAAAGCATTTCAGTGTTTAAAAAGTCCTGAGAATATATATCCTCTGAATGTCTTCTATGGTTTAATTGATGTTACATGTCGGTTACAGCTTGTAGCTTGAAGGAGTAAAAACCCTTCACTGGAAGAGCTTTTTGTTTCCCTTGAACTGTTGCCTCAGCAAGACACACATGCATACACACATTCATACATGCACACCAGGGGGTAAGCTGTGGCAGCAGATGGTGTTGTGTGTTGGTGTCTGTGTGTGTGTGTGTGTACGGGTTGGGGGTTGTCATGTCCGGTTGTAGCTTATCAAGCCTGTGTGTGTTTCTTTAGAAGCTCCTCAGATAAAGTCTTATTTAACTAGCCACTGCTCTGAGGGCAGAGATCCAGTAGGAAACAGCTGCAGGTCTTCATCAGCCATAATATAAGCTTTTCCAGCCAAAACCAAACCCCGCTTCATCCTTTCTCCCGCATCCACAGCACATTCAGCCAGAAACGGTGATCTTCAGAAGACCGCTTTCAGTCACAATGTATGGATCACTACTCAAAGTAGGTCATGGATCTGGTCCTGCTAGCTTTCCACATCATTTGAGCAATAGTATTTTAATGAGCCTGTCTCTGAGTAGGAGAACATACAGTACATGTATTCACTTAAGGCACAGCGCCACTTTTAACCTGTCTCAGTTTCCAAAACGGTTAGTGCCTACAAAACTACTGACAATTCATTTTAAACGCCAACTTTATCAAATACACGTCTATAAAGTATTCTTTTATGCATGAAATCACATACTGTGTATTGAACCTTTTAACACATACACAAAAAAGCAGTGCTTCACAGTGTGACAATAAATCCTTCAACATTTTGATGCCACCACTTAAAGCTGAAGTAGGCGACATTGGAGCAAATATGATTTAAAAAAAAAAAGTATTTTTTTTATAAAAAGTGCAAGGTGGACAGCAGACACAGACCAAAGGCTGTGTATAACTGAGCCATGTCATTGTAATGTTAATGTAATTTGTGCTAATTTCCGGCCCTGACCCGGTTACTCAGGTAACAGCTCATGTCAACATCATAACTTGGATAGAATAACCCTGGAAACGATCAAGATGCTGGCTCTCTACCTATTAGACAGGTTACTGTGATATACCGTTTCTCATCATGTGCACAAACATATGCCTGATTTATACTCCTGCGCCTATGCGTTCTGTTTGGACTGATGCGGGCACCTCTCGTGCATGCCAGGCATACATAGCACTGCGGCGGATTAGGCGCAGCGTGTCATTTCTTTTCGATTTGGACCCCAAATCCTTTGTCAGGCAGTCTTTGATGTATTTGGAAGGCGTGATTCAATAGTTCCATATAAGTTTGGCCCAACACAAATCCATGGCTGGAAGAAAAGAAATGGTAAAGTTGGATGATGAGGAGGAGCTCCTGTACCTAGAATTAATAAGGTTGTTGTTGTAACGGATGTGAGGTACTTGTCTGGACATGCCACCTCCCGGTTCTGATGTCCAGTCAAACTTCTGCAGTGTCCGCGGTGCCTGGTGTATAGTCACATTTTTCAGAAGGTGAAAGTCAAAGTTAATGAAATAATAACTGGTTAATGCAAATTTGTTTTAACACCACTCATTTCTTTTAACGCAACTTGCGAGGTTGCTTGTAGCGGGCTCAGTTTTAAAGCTAGAGTGACGATACTTGTGATCATATGAAATTAGAAAACTTAAGGAATCCATAATATGTAATCGTCCAGATATGTGAATGAAAATGGGTTCTATGGGTACCCACGAGTCTCCCCTTTACAGACATGCCCACTTTATGATAATCACATGCAGTTTGGGGCAAGTCATAGTCAAGTCAGCACACTGACACACTGACAGCTGTTGTTGTCTGTTGGGCTGCAGTTTGACATGTTATGATTTGAGCATATTGTTTTATGCTAAATGCAGTACCTGTGAGGGTTTCTGGACAATATCTGTCATTGTTTTGTGTTAATTGATTTCCAATAATAAATATATACATACATTTGCACAAAGCAGCATATTTGTCCACTCCCATGTTGATAAGAGTATTAAATACTTAACAAATTTCCCTTTAAGGTATATTTGGAATAACTATGGACAATCATGTGATTAATCACGATTAAATATTTAAATCGATTGACAGGCCTAGTTATGGGTATATTTAAATTTCAACTTAGAGAAGAAAATTTGGCTGTCTAAATAGATAATTTGTCAGTAGTGCCAAGGATTCTTTCCCCTTTCAGGGAATGTAAGGGTTCTTGAAAAAGTCACGGAAAATAAATGATCCTGGTTTTAAGGCTCTGCACGCCAACACTGGTGTCTTCAGTTACTCCAACTGATTGGAGCTATTTTCAGGTGCAAGTTGGGTGGGACTTTACTTGAACTTTACTGACGTCACCTGCTGAGTCTAAATTCCATACACACTAATTCTAAGCAGGAGTTTTCTTGTAAACAAAGAAAGTTGTTCACATTAATTCAATGCTACTCAAAAACACATTGTGTGTATCATTGAAGACTGAACAGCATGTTGAACACATTTCCTTCCTCAAAACATTTTGAATGTTTTAATCCTGCATTCATTTTGCTAACCTGCCATCTGCTTCTTCCTAGTTAGTTAGCTAGTTACTGCTGCCAACCGTACACTGACACATCTAAATGGAATGCAACCACCATTATTGTTATCAATCACCAGTGCTGAGTCTACTGTGACATGTTAAAATGTCTGCTGTTAAAAGGGTTAGTACATTCTGTGTACAATTAGGATGTAGTATGGAATTAGGACACAGCAGCAGTTTGATATCTGACAGTGCATGCAAATACATATCGTATCATTCAGTGTGTGAATGATAGGCATTGAAATACCTTTTTAAGTTGGGCTTTCTGGAACTTAATGATAACCCAGTCTCTTCCCCCATGTTAAAACTCACCTACTGTTGCTCAGTTAAATAGAGGTTCATGTTTTTACCGGTTCATTTCTGTCAACAGCGGATTTCAAAGCTTCACATCTACAGCTTTAAATGAATTAGGTGCTAACCAGTTACTAACCCATGGTTGGTGTCGACTCGGATCGGGAACGATAAATGAGTGTCGTGTGCGACAATCAATCGTTTTATTTTGTGTAGTGTGTCATAGTACACGACAACCGACGCCGCGTCTGCGACGCCTCACGACCTCCTGACAGAAAGTCTAGCATGTTTGATTTTTTTCTTTTGCTTTCCACGACGTGTTCCGTCATGGCCATGAATTTGACCGGCTGAGCACAGACGCACACAGCCTATTTATTATGCAGAATGATGTCATCAGACCTTCCCGGTGCAACTGCTGCCGGACCTCGCAGTAAGATATTCAATTTGGGTTGTGTCGGAGTAAAAAACACCATCGCCGTTGCGTCTTTGAGCATGGAACATCCCGTTGCGTGCTGGCTTTCGCTTCTCCCTGTGAATTATAGTTTTATGGCTCTCCCCTGGAGCCTCGTGGGCCCCTTTACATGGTCGAGCCCGGGGGTTTGAGCCCCGTTAAGCCCGTATATTAAGACGGCGGTGCCGGGAGAGTGTGTATTGTCAGAACGGGACCGACATGTAGTCTGTCATGTGTCGCGGCCAAGTCACGACAAGAATTTCTGACTCTCGATCGTCTAATCCGACCTAGTGACCATCGTAACCGTCAAAAATATTGTGTAGTCTGATCCTGGCATAACTCTGTGCTGAGATTCTGTACGGACTAACTACCACGGCAAGCCTATATGAGACTAGATATTGTCTTAGATTTTGGATATCAAAATATCATAATATGGCACAAGTGTTGTCTTTTCCTGGTTTTAAAGGCTGCATTAGAGCAAAGTGATGTCGTTTTCTGAACTAACCAGACTGTTCTATTATTTGCCGTTATCCACTTAGTCATTAAATCCACATTACTGATGATTATTTATCATAAATCTCATTGTCTAAGTATTTTGTCAAAGCACCAATAGTCATCTCTACAATATTGTCGCAATATTGCTATTGAGGTATTTGGTCAAAAATATAGTGATATTCAAATGTCTCTATATTGCCCAGCCCTATGGTATGGTAATGTGCAAAACCAGCATAACAGAAAGTTCCAGGTCATGTATATATGGTGGAGTGCGGACGATGAGGTTGCACGCTTGCTTTGCTTCCATTCACCTGCTGCTCAGTCTAGTGTCTGCATTTAAATGTTTGCTTGGTTAAGCCTATTTTGGAGACTTACACTGGAAAAAAAAAAATCTTTTGACCTCTATATAAACTTAACATTTCCAGACAGAGAAGACTGGAAAGTATTTTAGGGCACAGACTTCAATAATTTTGGACTTTGTCAATCCAAAATGTTTAATATATTCCATTTTTATATTATTATTATTATATTATGATCCTTTTATAAAGTTGGATTACAGAAGAATAAAACTTCTTTGGAACCGAGAGTGAAGATATTAATAAACTCTGAAAAAGAATAAGGGCTTTCTACGGTGTAGCGGTGTTAATTGATAATGTGCAGAGGTAATCGGAGAGACTGCATATGAGAAGTGAAGGGACTGAGCTAAATCCCATTTCTAATAAAAGGACAATATTCCAGCCTAAAGGTAAAAGTAGCCCAACATGAATTTCCGGAGGATTGCTCAGTGATTTTATTGCTGTCTCCTGGTGGGATAGACATATTTGTCTGCTGGACCTGAGACATCCACAGACCGCTTTGGCACTGGAAAACAAGCTTGTTGTTTATACTGATATCTGTTACTGTTGATGTATGCTTATAAAGGATGATGATGATGATGATGATGATGATGATGATGATGATGATGATGATGATGATGATGACGACGTGAAATGGCAGGCAAATGATAGTTTAACATACCAAATATCTAAACTTCTAAAATATATATATAAGATCCCTTAGACCTTGTCAAACTTGACAACATAAACACTCTAAATGGGCCCCTTTGTATTTCCTGTTGCAATGTTTGTTAATGCACTAGCTGACAGGAAGTAAACTTGGACCAGAGAGCTGACCTGATATTTAAAAAAACAAAACTACAGCTCTGATTAATTCAAAAATAACACTTGCAAAGCTCTTAGTCGGCCATCAGTATGTTATTGGGATTTCACCATGTGTGTTACCTGTCACCTGGGACAGCCCAAACTATAATTATAGTGGTGGTGCTCTGGTTCCAGTTGATGATAATGCCGATTGGTCCCAACACTTCTAGGCTTCATGGTGATCCGTGCACATACACTGAGAATGCAAGAGTAGTGTGTTTTGATCACACGGGCACACACACACACACACACACACACACACACACACACACACACACACACACACACACACACACACACACACTCCCTTCCCCCATCAGTGGAATTTTGTTCCCAGGTCCTGCCTGGCATTCCTCACTGCTGCATCATGGGACCTTTGTCGTGTGTGTGTATGTGTGTGTGTGTGTGTGTGTGTGCGTGTGTGTGTACAGTCCTGCTGGTAAGAGATAGCATATCAACATGCTGTTGTTATTGTGGCACTGAAAGATAAGGCATCCATCCGTCTCACCTGTTTATTTTTACCCTGCTGTCTCTCTCTCTCTCTCTCTCTCTCTCTGTCTCTGTCTCTCTCTGTCTCTCTCTCTCTAATCATTTCTACCTTGCTTGCCCTCTCTTGTCCCTCCCTCTATTTTCTCATCCATCCATTCTTCCCTCCCGCCACCTCCCTAGTGTGTGTGTGTGTGTGTGTGTGTGTGTGTGTGTGTGTGTGTGTGTGTGTGTGTGTGTGTGTGTGTGTGTCAGTCAGAGGGACCACCCTGCTGCTGACAAAGTCGTTGTCATGGTTATGGGTGTAGAGTGGGGGGTTTTGATGACGTTGTCTCTGAACTACTAAAGAGAAAGACGTAGGGATGACTAAGATGGAGAGAAAGTGACATGTGACATGTGTCATAAATAGTGTAGTGTAGTGAGAGAATTATGACCCGTTTAAGTTCATAACAAAAACCAGTATGCAAACGGTAAGACAAGAGGGGAAGTTGAAGTACATGGGATTTATCGTTTTACTTTAGTTTTTTTACAGTGGTATCGAGAATCGTGAAATTTCACCGGTATTGGTATCGATTATGAAATTTCTAGTATCATTGAAGTCTTCCTGTCAGTAACCATAACCAGTTAGTAAGTTAATACAGCACTTAACTAGTTAAGTAATTAGCCAGTACATAGATGAGTCAGTCCACCAGTCAGTTGTGTGGTCTGCTTTAAGCGTTAGTGTCGAGCACAGTGTTTTAAAGCCACTTTTTTTTAACACAAACCTTGTTTGTTGTGGAACACTGAACACTAACTCATCCTGTGTTTGACCAGTCATACCAGTGTTGGTTACTGGTAAATAGACACCTGATAGTCACCATTCAGGAGTCCTGGGTCTGATAATGTAAACTTCACTGCTGAATGGGTATAAGGACACCTCCTCTTATTACGGGGCGGTCTTTTAATCCATGTCGGAGGAATGTTGGGATGCAGAATGTCACCAACTAAATGAATGACATCCTCTTTCTGCTTCCTCCACAGGCGAAGGTATCATGGCCGCCCCGTTTACTGAGCTGCCCTCTTAGAGTTGCCTGATATCTAGATATACACACCTTCACATCCCTCCAGTCCACACAAACACACTTTTGACTCCGTGTGTGAGGGATGACAACCTCCCATCTGAACGGCCATGTTGCTGGGGAGGGAGGAGGAGGAGGAGGAGGAGGAGGAGGAGATGAAGAGCTGAGGGGAGGACAGCAACACCGGGAAATGGCCGTCGACTGTCCGGGAGA
>CAKALG010006485.1:0-11307 GCA_916700815.1 Helicolenus hilgendorfi
TGCTTCTCCGGGGGCATGATCGGCATCGGAGCTGACGATGGAGCGCCGGAGAAGAGGCAACACTACCTGGACCTGGCTGCTGAGATCACACACACATGTCACGAGAGCTACACTCGCTCAGGTGAGTGGAAATGTCAGGAACGCTGAAGAGGGGTATTTAGAGTGTGCAGAGACCCTTTGCTTTGAGAGGGTGCACAATAGTTTAGTTCAGGAGGCTCAATGTCATTGAGGAGGAGGGCAGCAGATGAGTAACTGCTCCTGCTCATTTTGTTTTGGATATAAATGTCAAATTGAAAGATACATATTTTACTCTATGCATTGCCTGCAGCCATATCATTTTTTATGAAGATATAGTTCTGCACAGGCTAAACATTAAGATACAATACCTTATTGCCATAGAACTTAGTTGTTAGGAAGGGAACCGAAATAAAACCAAGACGCTAACCCCGTACCTGCGCCTTTCAGACACAAAGCATCTTTATGTCTTCTTCAAAGACAAAGTAATATTCTTGCTTTGCACAGAAAAAAAAGTAATCTGACAGAAGACCAACACAGAATATGGCACGCCGAAATACCAGCACAAAACAAATAACTTCTACTAGCCGATAAGCCCTATAGGTTTAGTGGCAAATACACACTTTGCAGTCAGCTACCAGCATGTAACACTATAGCATCTTAAAGTAATACATTTTCCACCTCACTGGTTGGTAGATCAACTTCGCGTATCTGATTGCAAAACATGACACGCATTAGCATGGACGATTTGCAGAGTCAGAAAGAGAGAGATCATTTTCTTATTAAATACAATTTGAAAATAATCCAACCCAAGCCCAAAGCTTTGTTGAAAAAACATCCTGAACCAGACATGACATGCGACCCGTTGTCAGATTCAGGCCAGGTTGCTAAACTCTAAAACAGTTGTTAATTATTTGTTTAAATACATGAACAGATTTCATTGGGTATCTTTCTTAAAGCTTCCCATCATCTGAAATTGTAACTCATAAGTAATTTCTATTATTTGTTCTTACTCTTTGGATACAAATCATTCTCTATTTTAGACGTAGTACATGGTGGCTATTATACAAAAAAAAGCCAGTGAAATGTCATGCTTCATTACTGTTGTGGTACACTATATCTGTCTTTCTAATAGAGGTTATGGTGGCATTCAGAGTAAGAAAATTACAAGTCTAGGAGAGCAATATTGTAAATCAAAAAGGCCTCAGGCTTTTTAATTTTGCCCCGACTCAAAAATCGTTCTCGGTGGCTTCACCTCAACAGAGAGACGACAGGTCTAATAAGGAGCAGCGGAGAATTAAAGTCCTTGATTATTCTCCAACGTCTCACAGCTGTAGGCAGACATGGCGGTGTCTAAGTTTGTTAGATACTGATAATCACATTTTGTTGTAATTCAGGAGAAAGAATGAAAAGAAAAGAGATAAGGAGAGAAAATGGAGATAAAGTATGGACGAGTAATACAAACTGAGTCCACTGGCAAATTTACTGTAGCTCTAACCTAGAACTGATGAAGAGTAGAAGGGCTGTTATAGATATACCCAGGAGAAAAATGCAACAGAGAATAAAAAAAGAGAGGAATAGTTGCCAGCAACAAGCCTGCCTTCATTTCTTTTTTTGGAAAGACCCTTGTTTGATCTCTTCTCTTCCCTGGCACCTGTCTTGGCCCTGACAATAATCTCCTCTGCTAATTTCAAGCTTTTTCTTTCACCCCCTCCACTGTTGGGTGGGCTGTAAGGATTCATCCTCAATGTTCACTCGCCTTCGCTTCTCCAGTAAGATAATGTGACTCACCACATAACAGGTTCCTTGATACGCTTGGAATACTTTTGATCTGCAGGCCCAAAAGGCTTCTCTGGCTTTCTCTTTCATAGTCATCCATCAGGTTTCTCTTAACTCATTAAAAGGGACTGGATGGTTCTTAGCAGCTCTTGGATTAGCTGTCTGCAGGAGAGAGAGAGCAAGAGAGAGAGAGAGAGATTTGCTATTGCATGTGCGTTAAGTGGCTGCTAGCTGTGTCTTAAATATGGATACCATAAAGACTCTCCTTCTGCTGCTGCTCTGGATCTCTGCCACCTTCACGGCAACAGACTGATGCATGGGAAGCAGCAGGAAGATGAAATGGTGATTGGTCTCAGAGAGAAGGTGGTAATAGACTTTTAATGCATAGCTGTATTAGTTTAGCTGATGCAACTTTGAGAGACTGACAGCATGTATCACTTAGGGCTGTCACTTCTTATTCTAACCACTGTTCAAATATAGGAAAAAATTAATATTTGATCGGTAATCATTAATGTTCAGCTGGGAATTAACAGAATGACTGGATTTTGCCTGGGGAATTTTTCTTGTGTGCAATAAGCAGGTGGGGCAGGAAACTGTTTGGTAAAAAGTCAACATAGTTGAGGCCCAAAGCCCAAAGCGTATTGCGGGGTAAAAGGTTGCTATTCAGTTCCCAAGGCAGGTAAAACAAATCCTGAGACAAATTTCTAAATTGGGTTTGACACAGACGTGCTATTCATCTGATGAGCTTGTGGAAAAATCAATTGTTTTGTCTGCGCTGTGAGTTACCGATGATCCTCTGTTGAATTAGCGTTAGCGTTCCAATCACAAGCATCGACAGCACAGAGAATGATTTAGTTCAAAAACAGGCCGTCAGGAGGCAGGAAACAGAGTGTGGAAAGAGCCCAGAAGTGAAGTCTGATTAGGAATCAGATAGATGTAATGAAAAGTGTTTCAGTCGGAGAGGAGAGGCTCTGAGCCGTGGAGTTACAGGTGTGGCATGGATGGTTATGTTGTGCTGGCTAACTTGGTGCTGTGGAGGTGTCAATTATGCTAAATTCATCAAGACAATAGTTAAAGGTACCCATGTGGACAATCCTGCCAAACGGACTTGAGTCTACTTTCTTTCTTGCACTTGTCTTGGACTTGTGCCGGGTTGGACTCGTATTTGTCTTGGCTATTGAGAACTGGTCAAGTTGTTCCTGGCTCCTGATTTGGGATCAATTGTACAGAACGTTGCCTGATTTTAACAGTGTTTCCCGTATATGCATTCAACAGCAGCACAGCACGGCTGATAAAAACATCCCTGAACGCAATTTGGGCCGCCACGGCAAAAAAAAGAACTCTAGTTCTATGAGTGTGAGAAATGCAATGAAAGGAAGAGGGAGTGAGACGGCGCCTGGATGAGAGATGTGACCAAATGATCATAGTGTCACTCTGTTTATCACTGTTAGTAGAGACTTCAGTCTGCAGTTTAGTCACTTCAATCAAACACCTGAGACAGAAACATCAGGGTTCATGATCAAAGAAAGTTTTTCTATCACGTCAAATCAACGTTGTGCGCGATAGTCTGCATCAGAAGGAATACGACCACCTTTTCAAGTGGACTCGAGTACGGATCGACAAACCGTGCCCGAGTATGGTACGGAGCGCTCATACTAATCAATCGAACTGGACTTTGGGGACAAGTGTACTCGGATCCGGGCCCGGGTGCCTAATGTGAGAGCACCCTTAGTCTCTAAATTAATCATAGCTGTGTTTTGGGCGTAACATGAATCAAACCAATCAGAATGTCATCTCCCACTCCCTTTGGCAGATTCGGCAAATTGGAAAAGCGAGTGATTTTTCTGCAGTGAAAATGTTGTTTTCGAAAGGCTAAATGCCAACAAATATCGATTGAAGCGGAATATTTTGTTATATAACAGCATGTTGTGAATATTCCGATACTTTTGACTTTTGGTCTTTACAATGTTCGTAAGTTATTGGAAATCGGAACAATCCTACGCAGCCACCACTGGCTATTTTGCTATTGCTACTTCTGTCTCCTCTGTATTTACAACACCTATTGTATGTATGTCTGTCCTTGAAGAGGGATCCATCCTGTTGCTCTTCCTAGGGTTTCTCATTCTTTCTGTCTGAATGGAGGGTCTAATCATATTGTAAAGCCCCATGAGACATACAGTATATGTGATTTTGGAGTGTATACATGTAATTTACTTGTGACTTGAGTCCACTGATCCATCTACTATATATTCCTGTCTTGATGGTTATTCAGTAATCAGTTTTCCTTCTTACTGATCTTTTCAGCCACCAACTGGTGTTCACTCCCACTTTACCACTTGACTAAAGTCTGTGGGTGTGTGTAGAAGTAAATAATAGTAATAATAAAGCAGTAAACACTGTTTTCACGTTTCTCCTCGTCTTGCTTGAACATGCTCACTATAATGGACTAGCTGATCAGGTGGCCCTGCTGTCTGTCACCCTGACCTCTTACTTCAGGATGATTGTCTGGCCCAATTGCATGCAGCTACTGGCAAACCCTCAGTGACCTCAAAGAACTCGCTTCCTCCAATATGGCCCAATTTTCCAAGCGGCTACACAGTTGTTGGCTACAATCACAGATGATGGAGGAAAAAAAATCTGAGCAAACTGAGCACAGTAGGTAGAAACGAAATGTCAGACTCGTCATAATGCAACTTCCACTTCAAGCATGTTTCTGAGATGTTGCTATGCCGATGCTCCTGGCCTGACCTTGGCAAGAATAGATTCCTTTGTGCTGTATCATGAATAGAATTCAGTCTTGAATAGTGGTAGAAATATAATGTGAGTAGGGGGAAGAATACGGTTGAAGGGAGAAAAAGAGAAGCTCACAGACCATCTGGGGCGGTCTTACTGGTTTAACCTCGAGCCCTTTCTTGAAACTAACAATTGAATTGTATGTGTGCACTGCGGTGTTGTTTGTTCACTTGCAAAAGAGAAAAAAAAAACATTTGGTGTGCTTTGATTTTTAGATATTGATTGCAGATCTGTTGAAAAAGTGCCCAAATAAAAATCTGTTCTATTTTTATTTTGTTTTTGTGTCCATCAGCCACCAAATTGGGACCTGAGGCGTTCCGATTTGACGGTGGAGGAGAAGCCACAGCAACCAGGATGGGCGACAGATATTACATCCTACGACCAGAAGTCATCGAGAGCTACATGTACATGTGGAGACTGACCCACGACCCCAAGTACAGAGAGTGGGGCTGGGAGGCTGTTGAGGTGAGATCATTTTTTTTTCAGGGCGATGACATTTTGAAAAATGCATTTAATCTTTCTATTTATACACAAAAATGTTATTGCACTAGTTCTGTTTGCGAAGCTTCCCCGAGATACTTTTAGTCCAAAGATAAAATAGTCCTCCTCTCTGAAGACTTTTCTCTGGTAAAAATGAAACGTGAAGTGTTTTCACTAAAGCAGAACACAAACCTCACATTAATCTTGCTTAGTTACTATAATTTTTCATCTTGTTTATCCTGTCATGCACTGTATTGGCCCGAATATAAGACAATTTCTTTTCCGGAAATTACATTTGATGAAGTGGATGTCGTGTTATATTCCATGACTAGACATTTACATATTAACAACAACACCAGAATATCCAATGAATTGCCACCTTAACATGGTGGAGGGGTTTGTGTGACCCGGTCACCCTGGTGGCTGTGTTGTCCGGGGCAATAGCTCATGGTAGGTGTGAGTCAGGAGTGAGTCACTGCCCCAAGCAAGGGAGTTCAACTATCCCGGGGTCTTGTAAAATGGAAGGTTTGGTGCGGCGTTGGCAGTGATGCAGGCGTTGTAGCGGTTGTGGTGCTTTTAGGGCCGACTTACTCTAACTCACACCTAACCTCTTTGGTTTGGTTAAACTCTGATGCATTCACCAGTTTAGTATGGCTCGTTTAGAGTGGCTTGAACACAAAGTAGAACAACCAAATGAAAGTATGACAATACTGTAGATTAGCATGAATTCAAAAGATAAAAACCACCATAAAAATATATTTGCTGATTGTGTACTGTTAAGAAGTGATGTCTCGATCGATATTTTGACAAGATTATTTTGTAACCATGGTAAAACATGTCACCATGTGCGTGCAGGGGTTTTCCCTGATCAACCAGCAAATGAAGCACATTTCAAGTCAGACGTGTGTTGACCTTGTGCCCATGTATTTTAGCAGTTCCCAAAACGCAGCGACCACACGGTGACTACCTTTGTGAAATTTTGTAGTACAAAATGCCTCTTTTTTTGTCCCGTTTCTGTCTTTTGTCAAGATCCATATGACTTCATGTTTACAGCTCTTGGTTTGGTTTTAAAAAGTCGGTGTGAACACAAACTGGACCAGAATCAAAAGAAAACAATTCTTTCTTGGTCCGGAACAAATAAAAAAAAATACAAACCACAAAAAACAACAAAAGAAAATTGCTATCAACATTAAGGCTACAACCAACCCATAATCCAACACTCTCTTTATAAAATGTAATGTAGAGACAGGTAATCAGCTGTTGTGATACGTGAATGCCTAGTCCTGGAATATAATAACTCCCACTTCCTCAGATGTAACAACCAGAAGGAAATATTGTCTTATATTCAGGCCAGTATGGTACAAAGACTAATGTCACATTATATTTAAGTGGGAGACACAGTATAATTTGATACCCTATACTTCACTCTCAGGAGTAGCTTGGACTCTGATTTTATAAATTGTCCTCACCTATTATGTCAAACCCCTTTAACACCCTCAATTACCCTTATCCGGCTTCCTTGATATTGTGTGGCACTATACATTAGCGTGTAGATCAAGCAATCCCACCAGCAGGAGGTGAAGGTTGTGTAGGGAGCACCATTATTAATGTGGCAATAGACAGGACATTAGCTGTAGT
Organism: Helicolenus hilgendorfi; assembly: GCA_916700815.1. Lineage (NCBI taxonomy): Eukaryota > Metazoa > Chordata > Actinopteri > Perciformes > Sebastidae > Helicolenus > Helicolenus hilgendorfi. Next base: position 6,706 of record CAKALG010006485.1, read on the forward strand.
AAACTGTAGAGGGCTGGCATGATAGATTTAGCATTAATTTAGTGCGCACAGAAGTGGAGAGATCCGGCTGACGAGTTTGACGGGTCTTTAATTATCGGGCACAAAGGTTGAAAGCGGTGCACAACGCTTCTCTTCGTGAACATCAAGCTTTAACACGTCGAGGTCTTTGTTAATTAGCACACAGAAGCCAGCCCTTTGTAGCAGGGGTAATAATGTGCTAATCCGCTTGGCTAGCTCAGCCACTCTCCATTAGCCCTTGTCAGATTTAGCATTGCTTGGGCTTCAATTGTGTAGCCAGCTGAAGGGCTTGACATGTTCCATCATTTTTTTTCTTTCTTTATGTTGTGTAGTAAAGGCTTTTCTCTTCATGCGCCATAATATATCGGAGGAACAGTCTTCTAATCATACGATTTCCTCTGTGCAAATGGTAAAATATATTCCGTCCTGTAACAGTGCAGAAGAGAATAGGCCACTCTGAGAGCTGATTAAATGGGTGAATAAATATACATGAATGAAGTAGTATTGATTCAATTTGTACAATCAAGCTGGCAACTGCAAGAAATTGTCTTCACTTTTTCCAGAAAAAAAATCAGTTTTTGGAGATACATGTACACATTTAAAAACCTGCCCTCTCTTCCTCCTGGCAGGCCCTGGAACAGCACTGCAGAGTAGAGTCCGGCTTCTCTGGGATCCGTGACGTTTACACCATGACAGCCAGCCACGATAACATGCAACAGAGCTTCTTCCTCTCAGAGACACTGAAGTAAGTCCTGTTTCCTCACCATATCTCCCTAAGGCAAAATGGTATCTTACAATCTGGATGCGTATACCATCATAGATATAGAACTGAATAATAGGGTCCAATACTGAATGCTTGGGATTCATCTGTACCTTTTGATCTGTTCTGGGAATGAGACACACTCGACTCCAGTATTTAGGAGTCACCTGCAGTGATTCCAGTGGTTTTCTTCATTTCGCTTGTAAAAGAAACATGGACGCCAATCATGTGCTAACAGCAGACTCAAGTAATCTTTGACTTATCTGCAATTCACTGTCTCCACCACGGCCTCTCTGCTGTGCTGTTCGCTGACTTCACTCTGTGTGTGTGTGAGTGCTGCAGTGTAATTGGAGGAGCTCAGTGCCCACACAGAGAGCAGAGGAGATGCTGCAGCGAGAAAATAAATTACACTAAAACGCTACCAAGTACCGAAAATAGAACCAACAACGTCGGAGCTTATCAATACTATGGTCTTTAATTATTTAGCACTGGTGCCCATTTAATAGCAGGTTTCGGTAACCATCCCTATGAAAAAAGTCTTTGTATAGTATGTCAAAAAAAGTAATTAAAAAGCCACTATATAGTATGTTGAAAGAAGGAATAAAAAGGCCATAATAGTGTGTCAAAAAGTGATAAAGATGCCATAGTATAGCATGTTGAAAAAAGACATAAAAAGGCCATAGTATGGTGAAAAAAAAAACATGTCGAAGAAAGTTGTAAAAAAAAAAAATCATAGTAAAGTATGTTGAAAAAGTCATAAAAAAGTAATTGTATCAAATAAGTAATGAAAAATCCATAGTATATTATGTCGAAAAAATAAGTCACAGTATAGTATGTAGTATTTTTTTGTTTTTTTTAAATACGTTGTAAAAAAAAAAAAAAATTGTATAGTACGTCTAAAAAATAACAAAAATAAGAATATAGTATGTCAGAAAAAAATTTAAAAGTCGGTATAGTACATTGAAAAAAGTCAGTTTAGTATTTCTAAAACAAGCCTGTTGTTGGAACTACAGAAAGCAGAAGGATTCAATGAGACTACTGTAGGTTTTGATTTAATTAAATGGATGTTTTTTCCTGTTTGCTCAGGTATCTGTACCTGCTCTTCTCTGATGACGATCTTCTCCCACTGGAGGACTGGGTCTTCAATACGGAAGCCCATCCGCTGCCCATCGTCCGCAAGAGCTGCATGCAGGACGAAGCAACAGAGGATAAGACAGTCTCCGAATAAGACTGAACAGCAACTGAGACAGTTACAGACACATTTGCACAGTTCATGTGCACACACAGAGTCACACAAATATTGCAAACACCAATTCAATGCAGGTTCAGAGTCTTTTCAGGAGCGTGTTATGGACTCTCAATTCCTTTCCAGTAAAGGATGTTGTCGTTTTACGCTGTGATTGTATATCCTTTCGCCGGGGTTACTTCCTGCTGGCACTTCTTTTTTGTGGACAATCAAGACAAACATGACTTTCATGAAAAGAGCACCTTTTTCTTTCCTTCTTTCCTCTGTGAGGAAACCAGTATAACTTGCAGACCCAAATGTAATGGGAGAAGGGTTGAACTATGGGCCATATTGTTAGAAAGAGAGAGAAACGCATAGAAAACCACTTGAGTTTTGCTCTTTGAGTTCGTTGTTTTGTTGATCTTAAGTGATGAATGATTTCCTTATATCTCGTCATTGCATTTTTTCCTTTGTGAGTACACTCTTTGACCAAAGGTTTCTTTGCATTTCTATTCCCCCTCTTTTCCAGTAATGTGTTTTTGGTGAGAATTGACAGAAAGTAAAATTTACTAGAAGGCTTGAATTGTAATGAATTAATGTACAGACCAACACAAAATGTGATTCTCGAATCCACCTCCTAACTAATGTTGATGTCATGTTTCTTACTGAAACAAGCTTGAATGAATTTCTTAAAAGTTCGGGGGTGTCAGGAACGTGGCAGTGTCTTATGCATCCAGGGACCATTTAAAAAAACAAAATGATGTTGAGTTTCCACTGTATGCTTGGGTTATTTTGTGAACAGGACAATGCTTTCTCAGTCCTCTAAGCCTTTCAAATCAAAGTAACAATGGAGTACTGTCAGTTCTGTGGCTGTAATACATGCATAAAGGGAAAAGAATACATTCGCTAGCCAGCTCCAAATGGGTTTTCCTGTTTCTGTTGTAGTTTTTCTGCTTCACCCTGCCTTTACATGTGAATCCATACGGCTGCCCATACTGATGTTAAAGGCTGCGAGCACGGGAGCGGAGACGAGTTTTCATTTTCATCACTGTTCTTTTCATCACTGCTGTCCCGCACAGTTGTGGAGCGAATGTGCTGTACATACAGATGAAGTGAGTGACCCCTGTATGAGCTTGTCTTGATTTTATTTTGTGATCTTTTTCTTTTTTTCTTTTTTTCTTTTTTTTCTAAACTTCAGTGGTTATTTTTTCTGGGTTCTCTTTTTATTTGCTTCCCTCAGGTGTTTCAGTAAAAAAAACTAAAAAGTTATGACTTTAAGTCTAGTTATTGCTGATATTAATTATTACTTATTCTTACTGTTTGATTTAACTTTCATTGTTGAATATTTTCAAATACTGATAAAAAGACCTGTGCAACTTTGTACATTTAAAACAATCCCAGTTGTTGTGTGTTTTTTTATCAGCCTTGTTTGTGGTATTTGTTTTCCACTAAGTTTGGTCTATTTGACTTGTACAGCACGTTGCTACAGCAAGTTTGAAGGAAACAACCTGCAGTGACAAACAAAAAGGAAAGAAACTCAACTCATTTTCTGCTTACATCTGTTTCGGTATATCGCTTCCAGGAAGTTCATCACAGATTTAATTTAAGGGGGATGTCTCAGGGTTGTGGAAAGTTCCAGCAAACACAACGAGAAAATGACTGATGAGGTTTCTACCTGCTCTCATCTGAATTCTAATTTCGTTGTGATAGCTTGAAGTGATTTTTCATTTGCTTTAAATATAATCAACATGCATTATTGACATTTAACAGTAATTAAAAAAAAAAATACTACTTAAATGTCATGCTTCTAGTGACGTTAATCTTACTTAAAGCAAAAGTGTGTGAGTTTAAATACTAAGTGTAAATGATATACAAGTTGAGGCCTGCAGCACTCTGCTACAGTGCGGTGCAGGACTATTCTTAAGAAGGGCGAAAGTGAAGGGCACAATTTGTACTCGTGAGCTCGCCTGGAGACATAAATGGGAGGATCACTGTCTATTTGAATGCACCTGAGACTGATAGTGAAGGACAAACACTACCGATAATCCGCTACCCTCTCATGTTTTTTTTTTCTCCCTTTGCTGCTCCCACAGTGCCTGACAGGCCGAGCAGGGTGGCAGAAAACAGACGTGTCGGGGCTGCTGTCTGACTTGGCAAGACCTTCCATCGATGTGTAACGAAGGGGGAAGAGCCATCACTATCTCTCTGCCACAGTTATAGTCCAGCTGTCCCCACCAGGGCAGCAGTTTTACAGGGAATAACTGGCATGTCATGGAGATCTGGTTCAAAATATTACTTCATTTCAAAACATTTTCGACTCACATTTGTAACTGCACGGTGATCGCGGACAAAGAAACAATGATAAAACATTGTTTTCAAGCCAGCCAAAGAAAACAGAGCAAAGCAGTATGTGTGTTTTTAAAGTACAATGCACTGTGATGTAGGGGTGTCACGATATACAGATATTGACAATAGCTGTGATATTTAAAACATGACAAACTGATAACATGTTAATGATACAATTATGATGATATTGTGTAAATAATCCAGCGCCTTTTAAATGGTTACATACGCTCTAATAATATAAATGTAATTAATT
>CAKALG010006486.1:0-10620 GCA_916700815.1 Helicolenus hilgendorfi
GGGAATGGATGGGTGAGCTAATACCATTGGCGAAGCCCCTGTGAGGCCCGGCCCCCTCACCAGAGAGCTGTGTGTCTGCATACAGATGTGAGCGTGCCATTGATATTCTCCCCCTGTGCTGCTGCTCCTGCATGCTCCGCTCCGCTTCTTTTTTCCTAATTAGAGGTTTATTTATTGATACCCCAGTTAATGTCTCTCCTAATTTTGCAATAGTTCTGTCTCCATTACCCGGGAGATTCATTTGCCGCAGTGTTTCGGAGCAGTGCCTCCACTAGTTTGTGGCCACCTCTTAGCTCACCTTCCTCCTAAATTTGGCCCCTGACCCATCTCACCCTTGGGTCCACCTCCTACTTCAGCAGCCTTCAAGCTTCCACCTGCCAGGGACAAAATCAGTGCCCTGGTGTTGTGAGGGAATTGTAAATGCGAGAGAAGCTCACGTCAATAGATGTTTACTTAATCTGCATGACTTTTTATAGATATTTGAATGTGTGGTTTTAGTTCTGCTTTGCCTTCTAGCACCTGAAAGGTTCCTGTGGCTTTAGTCAGAGTTTGCATGTCCAAACATGCCTCTAAATAAAGTCAGTACAACTTTTACTACGTCCAATAATCCACAAACAACAAGAGACTTCACCAATATTGTGTCTTGATGAATGTTGCACAAAGGCACTGAGGCAAATGTTGATGAATGAGGTCCAGTATGAGCCGTATATGACACGCTGGGTATAATGCGTTTAACTACACCCAACATTTTATCAAATAGGTTTATTGTATTACTTACGCAGAGTCAGACAAACTCATCTGTAATAATCCCATCTCTTTGCATTCTGTTGAAAAATAGCTGCTAACTCTCTGGCATATTAAGAGGGGAGCTACGCTAAGAGCCACTAGCCTCTCCGTAGTGAGGAAATAGTCCTTCCAGCAACTTCAAGGTTGGGTGGTCAGTCATTAATTTGAATTACAGGGCCTAACATGTTATGCATTCATTATTAATTCATTATTCCTCAAAAGTGATTCCTTGGGTGCACCATGGTGTTTGGTTTTGTTGTGTAGTTGGTTATTAAAGACATTTTTCGGTTGAATTAAATACATCTTCTGCTTGATAGCAGAGGATTCCAGCATATGTTAATTACCAAAATGCGATATGCAATTTGATATCTTTTAAAGGCAGGGTGGGTGATCTTAAGAAACAAACACAAGGCTTTCATCCAGGAGACTGTTGTTTGTGTCCTGTGCGTCACGTTACAATCAGCTGTTCGTTCGTGTCCCCTGTTGACAACGTTCAGTGTCTTTTTCACTCTACAAACATTGTAGTTTAAAGCCCAACCATGCAGTTTTTTCCTAAATCTAACTATATTGGTTTTATTGCCTGAACCTAAACAAGTGTTTTTGTTTACTTCACAACATTAAACACGTGTTTACTGTGACCGAAAAGAGTGACGCCGAGGGGTCTGACAAAGCGTCAGTATATGACGAGTTGGGATGAGAACGCGTTGTTTGATGGGTTTATTATAGTTCTGCAACAGCCACAGATATCGGATTTTTAAAAAAATGTTGTCAAAGCATTTGATTTATTGATTGCTTTCAACTAATATAACAAAAATTGTTTCTAAAGTCCTGCCTTTAAGCTTGCTGACCTCGTGGTCTGTTGAAGAAAGCCGTAAACGTGCATCTATCCGAATTACCTACACCTGGCTCAACCTAGTTGCACCTCCTCAGCCTGGCTTGGCCAACATGAAACGTATTAAGCCAGGATGCACTGACTACACTAGGGCAAGCCTCGCTTCTTCTGTCATCCTAGATTTCTTAATACTTTTGTAAAATAGCCCCCTGGGTTCATATGTTTACTGTTGTGGATTTGTTTTTCATGTAACCTCTAAGGGCTTTACAGGCAACAGACCAGCATCATCTGCCAAATCCCTGCTATAAAATGATAGTTTGACCATCTGACTCTTCTTTGTTGGGCTTTGGATTCAATCTCTTTTATGCCCTACATTCATTGTTTTGAGGCAAACTTTCTCACACATGTTGGACAAATGATAGTTACAGCTTCAATATCATTAACGAAGGCTTATTAATGTCATATTTTGTTTAAGACAATTGTGTTTCTGTTTTCTGCAAGTAATTTAGATTTTTATGATCTGTTACAACATTACCAAACATCAAAACAATGTCATAATAAAAGAGAAAGTGTACTATCCCAGGAAATTCTCTTACAATTTATTCACTTTATTTTTAGTCTGGACTTCTTTGTAGTTGACACACGCCTTGCATTACATCTTGGAATGCCTTAAAGTCATATTTGAGCTGAGAGAAATCATCAACCGATGTGGTTTTGGCAAGATTAGCCATAATGAAGTGACACAAAAGTCTCTTTCAATAGATCCATAATGTTTATTTAGTGATAATGAAAGCTCAAGTCAAAGAGACTAAATATCTCCCAGATGATCCCCAAAACAAATCCAGATTCAGTTTGAAGTCAGGAATTCCCAACACGATTTTAAAAGGGGAAATAAATTAGAAGGAATTTCCGCCGTGTTTGGTGAATTGCCTAATCTGGGGGCTGATTCTGGCTTGACAAAATAAACGTTCATATAACAACCAAACCACCAACTGCACCCCACCAAGTATGTCAATATCATCTGATTGGATCATCCCTCTCATTTTGAACCCACTCCGTGTCACCCTGCCCATCTCTCCCAGCTGCTGCTCCAAGCCCAGGTGCTGCTGCGCTGACTAACTCATGGATCACAATCAGCCCCCTCGTTCAACCCGGCAACATCCCTGTCAGTCTCTCCTGTCTCCCCAGGGCTCAGTCTGATCCCATTCCAGCCATCACACTGACTACAGCTGCCCCTGGCGCCATGCTGGAATTGGATGGTCTGATGACTAGTGCGAATGGTCGATAACTGTCCCGGCTATGTGCACAAGACAATGAAACTTACATCCCTGGATATCATTCTGTGGTAGGCAGCGTATGGTTGGTTTTGCAAATGTGTGGATAGATTGAGAAAAGATGCTAACAAGATACAAAAGCAGTTCATTTGGGAGTGTCCTTATCATAATGCCCTTCAAATAGGGAGGATGAGCTTTTGTGCAGCGGGCCTCGACACCAATGGGTTAACTAATGATGGCATTAGTGTGTGTGGGGGTGTGTGAGTGTCCCTACGTGCATGTGCCTTTGTGCGTCAGTGTCTGTGCGCTATCATTTGTGTGTGTGTGTGCCTTTCACAGGTGATCAGTCAAGGCTATCCACTCAGCCCTTCTCTTGCAGCCCCCTCATTACAGCCCACTATCTCCTCTAAACACCTGCAGCCCCACAGCCCACCTTCAGCTCCTGGGCCCACACGCTGCCTCTTTTTGTCCCAGTGTAGAAAGAGCCTGCCCATCACATCAATCTACCGCACTGTTTATATTTATGTACAGGAGAGAGGCTAAAAAAGGCCCCTCTTACTGTGGGCTTCATTGACTAAGCATTAAGCGGACATTATCAGGCGATAGCCTAGTTATTTATGAGGCGGTGATAAAGGCTGCAGGACTGAGTTATGTGAGAACCAGGAGCAGGATGAAAGCTGCTCATACAGCAGCACTGATACCCGACACTTGCCTCTCTCTGTCTGGGTAGAGAGGCACGGCAAATGCGCCAAACGGAGCTGAAACACTCAAGGATTTATGGGCGGTAAATTTATGCTCTCGATAGGTCAAACGAGGGGCTGTTTATCTGGGTTTCATTGTCACTGTCCTCGTGGCATGCGCCGCAGGTACTGAAATTTTCATATTTGCCTCAGGCATGTAGCCAAAGAAGGAGGGGGACGAGGGGGATCTCTAGGTGCGGTATTCCATTGACCTTCTGAACTTAGTTTTGAATTTTCAGAGCAACACAGGCGCTCATGCTTTTGAGATGTTGACATAAATTATGCATGACAGAGTACACCCCTCCTTAACTGTGCATGTTGAATACTTGTGTATTCCAGTGGTATGCAGTAACCTTGCACGTAGCTCTGTGGCTGACCTTAAGTGGGAGGGTTGCATGTCTTGGCGTTTCCTGACTGACACTTTGTAGCTACATACCACTTCTACATAAATACTTTGATTTTCTTTACATGGATTTGTAGTATGGCGCCTGAAGCACCTTTGCGTCACTTACATCTCCCCTACTGAGGTACAAACCTTCTCGCTAGCTTACATGGATGGCAAACGCACACTGTCAACCAAATTTTTAACATACATACATCCTCACCTCTGTGTACTGTACGTAGCACCGTCTTACCCAGCCAAAGCCGTCTTTCTCCTCAATAAACCAGGTCAACAAACAAAAAGCAATTATGTTGGGCAGCTGCCGCCTGGGAGTGGGTAATTACAGCGCGGTGTGGACAGCTTCATTCTAAACAGGTACTAAAAGCATCATTAATCATCCTCCCTCTGACGCCTCGCCCTGGTCATGTGACGCAGGCTGCTGATGAGCTGGGGTGGGGGATCCGCCTTAGGGGGGGAGGAACAAGACCTGATTGGCTCCTTCCAGAAGTCCTTTTAGAGGTCAGCCAGTCAGCGGAGATGACCTGCCAATGACCTTGTATCACTTGACCCCTGAGGGCCCAGGGGTCACTCTCTCATATCAGTTGGAGAGCAGGCCGCGGAGAGGCAGGAGGGAAGATGAATGACACGGAGAGAGGGAAGAAGAGGAGAAGAATGGCGCGAGGGAAGAGGGAAGGCACAAGGAAGCACTGGGAGGAGTAAAGATGGAAAATAAAACAGTAGGCATGAGGTTTGATTGAGCACCTGGGCTTCCCCTTTTGCATAAAATGGCTGATGAAAAAATGTGTTTTTATAGCAGCAAGGCCAGACCTGATGGCCGCTTCCTCTCACTCCCTCTTCCTTTCCCTCTCTCCGTGTCTCCCTGTCCATTGTCAAGCTGTCCTCAGGTTGGCTGAAAGGTTGATTACATCATCTCAATCTAATTAGCGAGGAGCAAAAACATCTGTATGTTTGTTTTTCTAATGCTGATTGGTCATTAGTGTAAACAACAAAAATGGCCGGAGATTGCAAAATGTGACCTTCTAAATCAATTTAATAACACACATTTTCCACTGAACTGTTTGCCTATGGCGCCGCTGCACATACTGTGTTTTTTGGGCTGTGAAGCCGGCACGAGAATCAATCCTTTCCCCCTGATGAAATATAGCCAAGATGGCGCCTGACAGAGACTTGATTGAGAAAAGTTCATGAACTGTTCCCTCTCTGAGCACAGACTGACACGGATCGCTGATTGACAGATGAAACACAAAGACACATCTGAAAGACGGAGCGCCAAACGTCCTCAAAACCGGTACCCATCCCCTTCTCCTCTGTCCCCCTGCAGCCCCACCCCTTCAACTCGGCTCCCCTTCTCCTCTCTCTCCATATGTCTGTGAATCTGTCACTATGGCAACCTCACCCCCGGGGGCGGAGGAGGAGGGGGGGTTGCCTTCGTTCAGACAAATAAGCATCGCAGGGCTCATTTATGATGGTTTGTTTAGGGATTATAATACACTGATGAGAGGTCAAAATGGGTGTAGGTGCACACATGTTCAGACATATGAGTATATGTTTGAGCCTATATTCATAATGTTGCAGAGAGCATATGTGGTAAAGCTGCACTGTAAACATTTTGGAAGGAAAATAAAATAAAAAACATGTCTTTATTTAAGTCTTTTCATATCATACACTTAGGTTTCATGAAATGTAAATAAAAAAATGAAAATCTTGTCATATTTTCAGTTTTAAAAAAGGTATAATTGCAATTTTCCTCAAACCGAAGAGAGCTCATGCAGCATGCCAACACAAGTCTGGTGCCATTAAATCAGTGGATTATATTAATGGCATCATTAGCATTGCTGGTCCTAGGTTATAGCTGATGTCTCAGATGCAGTCTCAGCAAACTCCGTAAAGGCTCATTTCATTGTTTTCCCCCCCTTTTTTTCCCGTCACTTTATGCTTGTCTGCAACTTTTGAAAGGGCAATCCAAACTAGTGAGTAAACAGAGCGGCGTGGGAGAGGTCAGAGACTCCTCACAATCAGATATTATGTAGCAGAGCCACCTTGGTTGATTTTACTGATGCAGCATGATGCCACAGGGAGATACTGTATGCACTGTACATAATGATATCCCACACTGCTCCGACACACAGCACCAGATGCCTACGGAAGCAGGGAATTTTCCTATGCAACAGACTTGCAACCTTGACACAGTTTCACCTCTGCGTGCACCCCTTCTCACTCTTTCCTCCCATCCTCATGATACCTTGCATTGACTCAAAGGCCTCCCCCCCCTTTTTTCCCACCCCACCTTTCAAGAGCAAATCTCCCTTTGCAGCCAGAAGTGCTGAGTGCTGCTGTTTGCTTTGTACACAGAAATTCGCTGAGGCTGTAAGCTGTCCCCAAACATCTGCTCCCTGGAGTGGAGCAGGAGAGGAGAGGCAAGGACTGCTTGGATTGGTGCGCATGTTGTTCAGTGTAGCTCTGTCACAATGTGTTATGTATGGATTTGTATGCGTGCGCGTGCCAGCGAACAATTATTCAAATAGGTGCTTTGTATCTGTTTGAGCGCTTTATTAGTAGCACCTTGGAAACAAAACACATATTTGTGTAATTGTACACACAGGGCATCCAAACATGGACAGGCACACACACACACAGGTGCACTTCATTTCAACTTTCTTGATGCACAAATTGTTTGGTAGTCAAATATGTGTGAGTGAGCCCGATCAAAAAGACTAATAGTGCGTGAAAGTCTTTGCAAATGAAGAAAAACAGTAAAATCAGATGAGCAGAAAAACTAAAAAAGGGAGGAGAGCATTCAAATGATGTGCAATTACAACAACAACTGAGCTATCTATAAGTGCTTCACATAGAGTTAGAAAGAGCTTAACTTGATCAATTGATTTCACTCCCCTGAGCACCGGTGAGGATATTACATGCATATTATGCATTAAGTTAATTTTAGGTCAACTTAGCATTAATTACAATGAGCTCAGAAGGAGCCCACTTACATGTGTTAATTTAAAATCTAATGTAAGGTATGCTGTAAGCCGCATATGTCGTCTCATTGCTCATGCCACGCAGCGCTCCTCAGGAGGATTGTAACAGCTGCACACATCAGCTAACTTGCAATAGACGACAATATAGGAGACGGTCAATAGCCTCATTGATGATGAACTAATACATGTTTTAGTTTAATATCTCAATTGGAGTGTTTTATAAAAAAAAACAGTATAGGTAACTTTTACAATTAATGTTTGAATTATTGTACTTTATTATAAATATGTTTCTTATTTATTTAAATGAATGAGTTAAATACATTTTGGAATGAATTTCATTTCAGTAAATTATTGCTGTACAGGAAGGGAAAAGAAAAATAAAGGTGAAGAAAAGTCCAACTTGTTCAATGTCACCACTGTTACTAGTAATACATTTTCAGCTGAGTTATTTTGGTTTTATTTTCCTTCCATTTGCCAAGTGTTGGCTCGTGTGGAAGCACAGCACAGCTGTCAGTCTCAAGAACCAACCGTACATCTTCAGGAAGGAATTACAGAAGAGCACAAATTCATCAGAGTAGAGTCACACTCAAATGCTTTCGAACTAAATGTCAGGTCTGAACAAACAATGCAGTTCGCCTTTCATCAATTGAGAGGCAAATGCTGAAGCTGCCACGGAATGAAATTAAAGTGATAGTTCACCCAAAATAAATCAACTCTTCTTTTCACCTTCACATCATCCCTATAACTCACATTAACTTTTTTTCCCCGCCACACATTTCTCTGCTATTTTAAATTGTTGTGTACTTCCAAGTGAATATATTATACAGTAGAAAGAAACTCTGATGAAGTAAGTTTGGATTTTTAAAAAAAGTCAGAGTGCACACCTGCTGCAAGCATCCTCTGTGCACATTTCAACCTGTAACTTGAACCCCTGTGGCAAGGGAACATATTTGCACAAGATGATAAAGGAGTTTCTAATAAGGTCAACCATAACACACTTTTCAGAAGGAACAGTGGACATGAGGGAGCATTTTTATATTCACGAGCACATTGTTTCATCATCATTGTCCTCATCATCATCCTCACAACCTTCACAAGTGCACGTTCATTTGCATCAAAAGAAGACAGACATATTTGATGGTTTTGTTAATCATTCCACTTTGTGCTATTTTGTTTACAGAAAGGCGACCTTAATGGTGTCTATTTTGTTTAAATGCAAATTTAAAATAAATCGGACTGCAGACATTTTTAGTCTATAGCTTGCATGTAAAATCATTCGTATCAATTACAAATAAAACTTTAAAAATGTTGGCACTGTCACAAGCTCCTCTACAGACCTTTAAGTTTGAACCTCTATATTTAAGTTGATATTAATGAGATGGAAATTATAAAACATATTGTTTCGAGGGGATTAATGTGTAAATTCTTCCAAAATTATTCAAGCAGATATGCATGAAATATATAAGCAGCGAGGGGGTTATGAATAGTTGTTCTAAATTTTGTTTGTACCGGCTCGGACGTGGAATCATATTAAGTGTTCGAGTAACTTTAATTTTTCAACTTTGCTATTAAAAATAGGACTGTAGTTTATATCCAAAAACCTATTGGGTGAAAAGACTCTTTCATCCAGTTTATAAAGTGAGCCAGGAGCATATTTTTGGGGCTTATTAAAATAAGAGATAGGGCAAAAATTAGGTTAGGTGTAGAAGAAAAAAAAAACACATTATGTGGCTTGGTATGGAATTATAATATGAACAATTATCATATGGCCTAGTCGCCCCTCTATTCAGCTGGATGAAATATTATGGTGTGGACATAGAGACCCACCACCAGAACAAAAGCGTCCCGATTTGTTGGGGGGAAAAAAGAGAATACGAAAGAAAGAGAAAGCTCAGACTTGGAGGTCATCTGAAATGAATGGTGCATGTTTCTCTGTGTGAGCTGCTGACCGAGGTCATCGTTGTCCCGAGGCAACACAAAGGTCAAGAGGTGAGAGGTGAACTCTGGTGTAACTGCATACATTAGCTCCATGTCTGCCATGCAGAGCTGCAACTCTCTTTTAATTATATTATTCTATTTGCACCAAATTCCAATGACGACACCTGTTAAATGTTTAAAATGGACCTAATTAATTCATTTTAATTCTCGTTTTTTATTTCTAAAGCAACACCTTTAAGCTGCTTTAAGTTTAATCCCCTTTTGTTGTCGTCATTAACATCCACTCCTTCAACATCCATGTGCAAACACCCACTAATTGAAAGCTAAACAAAAATATTCCCTCACATGGCATTAATGCGGCTGATGGCCTCATATCTTGATATTAGAATAGACATTAACATGACAGCAACACATCGCAAAACATAACAGTGTTTAAAGGGGCCGATTTTATACGATCATTTACTTTATATGAGATGAGATGTGAATCTGGAAGGAATATTTAGCAGCTCCTCGAGCTGCTGCATCATGGGGGCCACGCGCAAATTTATTGGTTGATCTGCAAAACAGCCCAGACAGCACGTTATTGTCTGCTCTCCCGCATGAGTGTTCAAGCTAAATTATCATTTTCTGATGCATGTATATGGCGGTAATAAAAAGACGCCAACAACTCCCGATCGTCGTGTTTCTACATGCCATTAACATGCAGTTACAGATGCATGCAGACACACAAAATAGTCCCCCAGATTTGTGCCTCATAATAGATGGATCACCACGGATCAATACGCTTAATACGAGCGGTCAATAAATCCATCAGTTAATTATGGTGTTTTAATGTTTCCGTGGAGGAAAAAAAAACCTTTAAAACCGGACTAAAATACATAACATTACAAAAAAGCAGCATTTGGAGCTCTGCTAAATTAGCCTGATAATTAAATGTTAAAGATGTGATTTGTCTACAACAGGTGACTTTTTGTGTCAGAGACAAAAAAGCTTTTTTTAAAGGAATAGAAAAAAGAAATTTCCATAAAATTGATTGAGAAAAAGCACATCTTGTGGAATAATTTGTAAAAAAAAATGTGTTTCCTGTCTAGAATTAAATAAATAAATACAAATAATGATTATTTTAAACAAAAACTAGGAGACACGTGTCCTGCTGAATAAATAGTCAAGTAAAATCAGCTCCTGGGATAAATTGCACAAAATAAATAAACAAATAGTCTGCCTGCAGTTTTCTATGCTCAATTAATATAATTTTGTTTCCGTGTTTACATTGTGTATATAGAAAGCGCGATGCGATGACTTTGAATTTTAATATTCAAATCAGCGCTAGTCTGGAACCGAGGAGGAGAGGATGACAAATTGTTTTGACCCGTTCTTGCATGAAGAAACTTTGCCATTGCGCTTCTTTGCGACAGACAATCATCCTTCGCGGTATAAGCAAATTAAAGGTGATGCCTGATTGAAACCGATGCAAACTTGGAATCAAAACATCTGCAGGGCTCGTGCATGTGATGATGCAAAGGGTTCAGGAGTTCAGTTGTTTTTTTGGAGAGGTCTGTCCTGGAGATATGGTGCAGGTGTCCAGAGTGTCTGTGCGTAAAAGCCCGTCTCTCTGCAATTTCTTCTGCTTCATGCGTCTGTTCTGAAACCAAACTTTCACCTGCGTCTC
>CAKALG010006488.1:0-19394 GCA_916700815.1 Helicolenus hilgendorfi
CTCCTCCCCTTCGCCTTCCTCCTCCTTCAGCTTCTTCTCCTCCTCCCCCTCCTCTTCCCGAGCTCTCTCCTGGTCCATCTCCTCTTTCTCGTTGTTCTCCTCCAGCACGCCTCTCTCCTTCGCCGTCATCTCGTTGTCCATGGTGGGGCTGCACTCTGCTTTCAGATCACACGGGTCATCTGATGAAAAGAAGACAGCGATGTTAGAAAGGGATGTCTGATAGGGAAGAGAGGGAGAGAGATTCACAGGTGATAAACCTCTCTGTCGATCGTGCCTTGACCACAACACAGATTGTATTTTCTTTCGAATCAACAGCACCATCTTGTGATTAAAGTGGCATTGAGTCCTTTTGTACGCCAACCTCTATTCCACTCATGTACCTTAACTTAACACACTCATTTAAATATACAGAATTACTGACAGCTCTCTCATGAGATTAGAGATGCGATTTTCATAGAAAGAAAACAAGAAACCCATTCAGGAAGAACGCATCAAAATATACGCCTAAACATGTCTAACTGTCTCGTGTGTCAAAGCTTTGATATTATATGTTTGGGGGAGACACTACAGGTGAATAGAGTAAACAAATTCAACTAATAGATATGACCATTAAACTTTCCCAGGTGATTACTTACATTAAGAAAATTATTTTGTGTATTACAAGTTTTCTGAAATTTTATGTTTAAATATGCAAATGAGGCATTATTTTAGGAAATGTGTATTAATTTGCATATATTTCCACATTGGATAAAGCCAGGTTTCAAATTATTGTTTCATTTTGTTGACATATTAGAGTCAAAGGTTTTTACAGAGGGAATTTTGGATTTCTCTTTTTATCACTCTATAAATCAGAAAATGCAAGACCTATAAAAAAAAAAATCCATTTTCACCATGTTTTCATGAATAAAATGTTCTATAAATCAGGCGATGAATGATATATGACCAAACCTCTCTGTAAATAAAACCTTCAGAATACAGACAGGAATGAAACTGGAAGTTCGGTGGATGTAAGTGCTGCTGAAGTGGAGATTTCTGGCTCAGAGTCTGAGAGAAACTAACATTTAAAGATATGTATTATAAAACACTCATTGCACCATGAACTACTTGTGATACAAAAAAAAAGGCTGCACTTCCTCAAACCAATGTAAAACAGGAGGTATTTCCAGTACTGTACATAATGATACAGTTCGTAGAGATGCTTTAAGACCAAAGAAACTATCACTATTCAGTTCCTCAGACTCTGCTTCCATATATGGTTGTAAATTAAAATATTGGACTCTACATTTTGCAAGACACTACGGGTAAAAAGGTTAATAAATTAAACTAATAGATGTCACCCAGATAACTTCCCCAGTTGAGTATTTACATTAAGGCTTTTTGTATTACAAGTTTTCTGAAATTGCATGTTTAAATATGCAAATGAGGCGTTGAATAACTCTAACTTTTGGTGAATTTGGGAGAAATCTACAGACGCAAATAGACAAAGTGGTAAATTACACACCTAAATGTGTATTTTGGATGTTTTCTTGCCACTCATCTGAAAGAAGCAAACATGTTATTGAAGCAAAATTGCCCAAATCTCAAAATTGACCAGTGCTTGAAAAACAATGTTTTTGCCTGTTGTGTCTCGCCTTAAGTGAGACATTATTAATACACAACACATGTTGATCACAACTGATTACATTTATAAGACACACATTTTCCTCTATCTGCACATTGGATTTAAATGTCTGACCAGTAGGTGGAGTGAGTTAGCCGACACAATGCGGTGAGAGAAGGGGGGGAGGAAGGCCTGTATGCTGAAGCAATCACTATGACTCACCACTCAGCAATGCACTTCCAAGTCCATAATAACACTAGCCACCGCTCATAGTAAGAGTGATGTGACAAACACACATCTCTCTCTCTCTTGTATTATTACACTCTGTCACATTACATGGCCGTCTGCCATTTTTCTTTGCCTTTTTCGTGTTGGTTTTCCTCATCCTTGTAGACAGCCTGGACTGAGCTGTGAACCGTTGTATTTGATGTAGGGCTGTACTAATAAACTTGATGTGACATTATAACAGCTGTTGCTTGTTAGAGCTGCGAAGGTGAACGCAGAGCAGCTCAGAAAACTAGAAGGGAGGGCGTCATTTAGAGCAACATGACGGTAAATTCCCACTTAACTAGGAAGTCCTTTCCCATTAGTCGGATGAGATTTGCTGCCTGGCAGGAAAGGCCAGCTATAAAAGGAGATTATATTCACAGTTTGTTCTCAGGTGCATTTAAAGGTTAAAAGATCACTTGTGCATCAGTTGCTCTCTCGTCCCTGGAAATTGTGCTTACATCACACACACTGCCCTGCGATCATTCCCCTCTTATTTCTCAATAACACGCCCTCCGGGGTCAAGTCCAATATCAGGGATAAATTGATGTGTGGTGTCACACATTCGTGTTCGAGTGGTCTACGAGTGCCTCAAAATTGCTGTTTGTGCTCGGAAAACGTTGTGATGATGGGAAAGGGGAACGGTGTTTGCCCTGAATAGAGAGATGTGACGAGAAGAAAGGTGCAGCAGGGGACACAGTGAAGCATTAACTAAAGATCTACCTAATTAAGAGTGATGCTCACCGGTGTAATCTCGGCTCAAGGGATGCTTCCATCTCTTGTGGTAATTATTTCTCTGCCTTGTTGTTGCCCTCACTAGATGTAACTATTTCCATCACAGCCAAGCGCTTGCAACATTCATTTTATCATATCTGTATGATGTTAGCATCCTTCCTGTCTCATAATAATGTTAATTTGAACAATGCATGCCCCTGAGAGGTGTGTGAGAGGTTTCATGAGCACTGGGCTATTTTGTCATTAAACTTTGATGCTGGTTGTAATGAGTTAGTCATAAAGAAGAGAGCTGGAGGAGCCGTGTGGCAGCAGGGAGCGAGCCGGAGCTGCTTGTATAGCCGGCGGCAGCTAAAGGCCATCAAGAGACAAAAGGCTCCCCGCTGAATATCACTCACATCCAAATACTTCAGTGTGTGATAACTCGGAAAGATTTGGCTCAAGCAGTTTGTGCTGTGTTTCAGGTTTTGTAGATGTAGCATTCAGATTGTCCTCCAATGGGCACAAACTACAGCTGATCAGACACTGTGATTACAGTGACAACATGGCAAGAGTGAAGTATTGCACGCACTTTTTACACACTTTCAGTGTTGCTGCTGGGCACTGAGAAATTATTTGGGACATCCATTACCCCTAAGAGACCCACTTACCATACCATTTGTTACACAGACTTGGTGCTAAATTTAACCAATATTTACCACTCGAGAATTGATCAAAATGATCAGTAATCCCTCCAAAATACCACATTAAGACACCAAAACCTTGAGGAACACCATAGAAAAAGCCATGCTGTAATTTGGTTTCAAAAACATTTGACATTTGGAGATTTCTGAAAGAATTGCATTTTTTAGCGAGCACTTCTGTTCTGGAAACTGCTCAGAAACCCCCTTATTGTCAATCTACCTAGGAAAGCCATCCATCTTCTAAACGCTCTAGGTCTATAGTTTGTGGTTGTAAAGTTTCATGAGGCTGTGATTATCCTAGAGGTCACCACAGGTCATTTTATACAGTGGGGTCAAGTTTAAAAAAATGGTCTCACTAGAATAAAATGTCTACTATGGGGACTAACATCATCACACATGAATACAGTTGGGCTAATTGGATCCACAAGAGTCTCAGCTTTACAGCGATTCACAATCTATGTAATTCAAAGACTGTTTAGGGACCCCGGTATGCAGAAATATTCAAACACACCATTTTTAGAATAGGCGAAAATAACACATTCATACTGTATGCAAAAAACTGCATGTGATTATCATAAAGTGGGCATGTCTGTAAAGGGGAGACTTAGAACCTATTTTCAGACACATATCTTGAGGTCAAAGGTCAAGGGACCCCTTTGAAAATGGCCATGACAGTTTTTCCCCACCAACATTTTGCCTATCTTTGGAGCGTTATTTAGACATGACATGGTTGTACCAATGGATTCCTTAGGTTTTCTAGTTTGCTTTAAGACTGAGCCCGCTACAGCCTCTTAAAGACAGTTTTGTTGGCCATCATGGGCAAGAAAACCCTTCTCTTCAACTTCAACTTATCGTGGTACCTCTCAACATATTATTCTGTGCCCATCCTTTCTATAAAACTTCCCGGCAGACAGAGCCACTTCCACTATCTGTCCAGTGCTCCCATAAGTCTGCCTGCATGCTATTCCCAACAGCTTGTTAATCATCTCAGTCCTTAAGGACGCTTTATCACATCACCTTGTGAGTGAATGTCAAACACATTGTGCAGCCGAATCAGCTGCAGTGACACCTGTGATCACTCCACCGCATACTTGGCACAGGGCTGCTCTTTAGTCACGCAGGGATTGCATTAGACATGGACGCTGCTCGCATACGAGAGCAGGAGAGTCATCTCGGGAGCAGCTCCGGGGAGAGGATGGCTTTATCTACAGCGCCACATTCCTTCATAATCACGTTGCCGCAAAAACACATTGAGTATGTCACTGCAAACATTGTGCCACTTTAGAAAGGAGACAACAAGCAAGGCTGAGTGGTCTTTGTCAGTATCACGGAAGAGCTGTCTGAGATTAAATTTAAGCATTAATGTGGCAACACAGGCTCTTTGTTTTGCTTCTGATTCGGTGTTCAGTGATGGAGCGAGGAGTGTAATGAATTTTGCACTTTGCAAAATTGAGGTGCAGAGTGAGGATTTTAGCAAACGGAGGCATGCTAGCAGAGGCGTGGATGTGGGACAGAGCTGCTATTACCTGGCACCGCAGGCAGGCCTAAAACACTCAGTGTGATTCTGCAGTTCAGACTTATAGCTCTGAACTGATATTCAATATACTGGACAAGATATGTCTGCATAAGGAGTTGTCATTTTACCTTTTTTACAATCTTGATCTTTTCATACTGCTTCATGTAATCAGGTGCTATAATGTGGAACAAATCAAGAGAACTTCTCTAATCTTCATTTTCTCTCTCTGACTGCTTGTTGAATAACTAATTTCACTGTATTGAGAGGAACATCTGGAGTCAAATCAGCTGTGAAACGAAATGACGGCTCATTGAAACAGGAGCTGTCGACACGTGTAGTGTGATGGTGGGTACCTTGTGTTGCTGAATCAAGCTTGAAACTAAGATTGAGGAGACTGGTGGTGCCGGCTAGGGCTGTGTATTGGCAAGAATCTGGCGATATGATACATCTCATGATATAGGGGTTATGAGTCAATATATTGTGATTAAGGCTGTCAGTCAATTAAAATATTTAATCGCATGATAGTCCATGGTTAATCGCAAATTAATCGCACATTTTTTATCCGTTCAAAATTAACCTTAAAGGGAGATTTGTCAAGTACTTCATACTCTTATCAAATTCTCTGAAAACTGTCATCGTCTAAAGATGAGGCTCCATCGTATTCACCATATTACGGAAGCCTTCATTCTCTATAGCTGAAGATAGATTACAACACTGCTATCTAGCGCTCAGGGGTTTAAACACAACACAAAATGAACCATTGTCTGCCACAAATTTTTACATGTAAACTATTTATTAAAAATAAATAGTGTTTCGGGAAGTTGATACAGTATCACAAAGCACAATATCGCGGCACTCAAGTGTATCGATATTTTCTTACACCCCTAGTGCTGGGAGTGGTTTTGTGTGTTTGCAGCATTTTTCTGTTTCTGTGTATAAAATATATGCACGAGTATGCTTTATACTTGTGTGTATAAACACTACAGTATGATGATATGCAGGCTTGTGTATCATTGTGCTGTATGATCTCTTAGGCCCACTTCTGATGAGCCTATATACACATATATGATCACACAAGTCTGCCATGTTTAAGCTGCATGTGCCCTGTATGTGTATATATATATATATTTATATATACAGTATATTATGCCATGGATCTCTGCAGCTGTGTAGGAGGCCATGCATAATGCACACCACCACCAACGCCCACTGCTACCCGTGCTTTGAAGCCAGCCCACGACTGATGCTGTAGCTGTTCCCATCGGCGCACTTCCTCAGCAACACATAATTCGGGGCACAGAGGGGGGAGTTGAAAAAGATGGAGCGACTGATGTGCAAGAGCAAAAAGTGGAATGGAGAAGAAGGCAATAAGAGAGATGGCCAAAATCTTCTATCCATATATAGGTCATTTCATATCTCAATAATGATATATATCATGATTTTTGGCAATTCAGTAAATAAATATGAAATCACCACAAGGTAAAGCCTATTTTTGTATACTCCTGTGTGAACTAAATACATGACGAATGAAAAGTACAAAGTATTTTGTCATTTAATTAAGACCTTGAGTGCAAAATCAACATAACACTTTCAAGTGAAATTATAGAGAAAAGTTAGTATGCGCTTGTTCAATTTAGACAACGCAATTGTGTATCACAATATCTCGATATATGATTTCATATATGATCATATTGAATTATTGCTCAGTATAGAAGCAAAGAGACAAAACTGTAGTGTGTGTTTTACTACTGCCGCCATTTTGGACTGAAAATGCGTATATATAATATTTACAATACTTCCTCATTTTCTGCATTGAGGTAACAAATGAACAAAGACAGAAAGAAAGAAAGAAAGAAAGAAAGAAAGAAAGAAAGAAAGACACTTTCACCCTTGTAAATCTCTTTCTCACACTTTTTCATCTACCCGGCTGCACTTATTTGTTAATAAAAGCAGTGAACTTTTAAGTCAACAATATCAGGGACCAGTTGTTTATTTATATTATAATAAATACAGTTATTTATGAAAATAAAAATCTAAATTTTCTTTTTTTTTTCTTAAAACCATTGTTATGTCTGATGTGAGTTTACAGGGTTATGGTTCTCGAGGGTTGGACCCAAGACCCCAGGAAGTGCGCCGGTCGTCGATCCAGACTTTCGTAGTGGCCAAACGGCGGTACTGCAACTTCCGTGTCAGTCACGTGATGCATTGAGCCCAAAAATACTTTTTCCCATAGACTTACATTGGGAAAGAGACGACTGTAACTCAGCGGATAATTTTTTTTTTTTAGATGAATCAACTTCCCAGTACGAACACTCTAATAGTCCTTATTTAAAAAATTTAGTTTTCAAAGTTTTAAAACGCACTAATAGCTGAATCCAGCTGAGCAACTGAGCAACTCTCATAGGAATGACCGGGGCTCCGCCACCAACGCTGTCTCTAGTTAATACATCCATGGTTGGACCCTAATCCTATAGAGGCGGTGCCGGGGGTTGGGACTCCCAATCCGAATTTCGCCTAAGGCACCAAAAGGGCTCGAGCCGGCCCTGTTCTTTGGTGATATTGCCTGAGGGCGCTTGAGCTGCTCACTTCCTCATGAAACTAGGTGTCAGGTGAAGTCACAAGCTAGTTCATCTCCATGGTGACCTCTGCGCACCAACAACCCAGGGCTTCACCATTATGGAAAGTCACCGTGGTGATAAAGCTGTTTTGTCCACACTTTTGCTTCACATGTCTGCTGTTTGCTTTTCCCCACAGAGAAGTGATGTTATCAGGTGTCCCTTCATAGTGAAGTCAGCATCATACGAGATTTTATGACTTCAAATGGCGTGAGACTGCACAGCGTGAGATGAGGAGCAGCGAGCAACAGGGGTGAAGGTCTCGTGAGGTTAATGTGAGTTTATCTCGTTCTTTCTCTCTCTGTGCTTTGAGCCTGAAAACTCCAGGGAGAGCGAGGAACAACGGCAGCGGGAGACAACAAGAAAAGAAACAGGAAACCACAAGCACCAAAGAGTTGGACTGACTTAATGAGCCGCTCTGTTATTTAAATGGAAAACCCATGTTTGCACTTTCAAAAGGGAGATAAGAGGAAGTGGGTCAACGGGATAGAGATGCGTCGTAGAATGAGCTGTAATTTGGTCTCATTATATGAGCGCGCACTAAAACTGTGTCAGTGTGTGTACATGCTGTAGGTGATTGATTCAGGGAAGATGCTTTTTTTAAAGGGGATGCGTGTGGTGGTGCAGCTCTTCCATTAAGGGATATGAACAAAGCATGAAAACAAGTGATGCGGTAACTATCCATTTGATCGCACAAATCAGTGCCTCCCACCTGAAAGCAATCTCCGTGGAAGGGTTCACATCACTTAAATCACAGGAAAGAGGGGGTACCGCAACTCGCCATGGGGCTGCCAAATCCAAAAAGGATAAAGACCCAGAGGGAGAGAGAGGGCGCGCTAATGATAGGTTAACAGTGCCGAGCATTTCTGCGAGGGAGAAGAAAAGGCTTTTTTGTTTTTAAATAAAATCCATATAATAAGCCGCATGAGTTCACAAACCTTCTCTATTCACCCGAAAGTTTTAGGAATTTTTCCATTATGCAACCAAGAGAGAATAAAAACACATGTGACACACTCTATTTGGTCAGGGACCTGCAGAGTGCCTTGAAAGCCTGCTTAAAAAAGCACTAAAATCTGAAGGGGCGACATGGGGAAAGCAGGGGGAAGGAGCCTGAGGGTGGAAAAGCATGCAAGATTTGTTTTCTTTTTACTGGCCTTATTAAACACTGGTGTGAGAATCTCACATTGTTGTTTTTCTCAGAGGTCTCTGCAGCTCCCAGATCTGCAAAGTTTGTCTACGGCAGCAACTTTGCTGTTTAATAGTTCCAGAGAGCTGAGAGGAATCCTGTTGTTGCACCCTTTGGGAGTATCGCCGCTGCTGATGTGAATCAGGGCACAACACTGGAGAGGAGCAGTGGAGGGAAAAGCGGGAGAGGACAGGAGAGGAACGCTGTGTGGGCTGAGGCACTGGCAGGTGCAAAGGTTTGTGCGTCTATACATGCGTATGCACATGCACGTTGTGTGTGTAGGAGGATGTGTGGGCGCTGAAGAGAGCAGAGGATTGAAAGAGGGGGAAGAGATATTGAGTGGGAAAGCAGCAGAGAGAAGGATGGAGAGAGATATGGTCGGCGACTCGTGCAAGTGGGAGGAACAATATGGTGGCTGATGGTTTCGAGGATACACGGAGACAGCTCGCAAATGTCAAATCAGCCTCATGGTGTTTTATTGATGTTGTGTGAGAGCATCTGTATTCCCCGTTGGTAGGTGTGGTCTTAGAAGCATTTCTTCCAGTGCAACGTGGAATTAATTCCCAGCAGAGGACTGAAAATAAAAGCCTAGAATTAGGGATCTCAATCAATTAAAATATTTGATTGTGATTATTCACATGATTGTCTATAGTTACAATCACGATTAATCACACATTTGTATCTGTTCAAAATGTACCTTAAAGGGAGATTTGTCAAGTATTTAATACTCTTATCGACATGGCAGTGGGCAAATATGCTGCTTTATGCAAATGTATGTATATATTTATGATGGAAATCAATTAACAAAACAATGACAAATATTGTCCAGAAACCCTCACAGGTACTGCATTTAGCATAAAAAATATGCTCAAATCATAACATGGCAAACTGCAGCCCAACAGGCAACAACAGCTGTCAGTGTGTCAGTGTGCTGACTTGACTATGACTTGCCCCAAACCGCATGTGATTATCATAAAGTGGGCATGTCTGTAAAGGGGAGACTCGTGGGTACCCATAGAACCCATTTTCATTCACATATCTGGAGGTCAGAGGTCAAGGGACCCCTTTGAAAATGGCCATGACAGTTTCTCCTCGCCAAAATTTAGCGTAAGTTTGGAGCGTTATTCAGCCTCCTTCGCGACAAGCTAGTATAACGTTGGTACCAGTGGATTCTTTATATTTTCTAGTTTCATATGATGCCAGTATCTTCACTCTAGCTTTAAAACTGAGCCCGCTACAACTTCAAAATTGCAAGTTGCAGTAATGTGTTAAAGAAATTAGTGGCCTTTAACTGAATTTGCGCAATTATCACGTAAACTTTGGCAGCATTACGTAGAATATAACTACTGTTTAGAACAAAGTCACCTTTTTCTAAGAACCCACACTGATGTCCAGCTAAGTGACCTCAGCCAGGACACAATAAATGCACTTTAATCCATTTAGAGAGCATGTAATTCAAAAAGATACGAGTTACTAGCCATGGCACAATCCACTTTTCATTTGCTGTATGTCTATCCTTATTATGATCAGGATTCACGCCACATTAAGCCAGACACTACACGCTGAGTCTTCAAAAGCACGCATCAGGCTGTGATGAAAGCAAAGAGGTCTCCAGAGTTAAGATAACATGAACAGGCTTGTTAGGGAGGAAGGATTTTCTCCTGAGACAGCATCCATGCTATAATGGTCAATAACAAGTGTAATGAAGGAAATTACCACTCAGAACAAAGTGGTTTAATAAGTCAACAGCTGGTTTAAGAGATAATCAAATACTTGTTATTAAAAGTTCAATAATAGGACACAGGAAGAGGAAGCCAGATTCTGGCAACCTGTCCCGCCGGTCAGAGGGTTGTTGACCTGTAGTCCTCTCCGAGCCCCTCCACACCAATAAACATCCTCCCAGCAGTGTGTCCCACACAGAGCCAGCTCTGTCTGCACGCCCGTTCACAACATGCCGAAAACACAGAAGAAAACATTCCTCACATTTCTTCCCCTGAACACACACAGACAGTGCTGATTCTGTGAGGATAGCATTGTGCCAAATGTCACATCTGCACTGGTATGAAGTTACCAAACGAGCTTAACAGCAACTGTGCAACACACAACACATTACATGCAATAATTAATGTGTGCAAAGCATAAAGAATAACCTGGAATAATACCCAGCACTGCATGACTCTACATTGCATCAATCAGCCCTCAGAATAACATATGCAGCACTAATGAGTACATTATTTCCTGCCTCTGGTTGCCAGCCAGTCTATTATTACCTGGCAGCATGTCGCTTCCATCAAATGTCCACAGATGCCACAGCAGACAGTCTGTCAGCTCGACCACGGCTCCTAATAAAGACCATCATCTCCCCACTTCCTATACCACCTGACCAGCTCTCCTCCTCCTCCTCCTCCTCCTCCTCCTCCTCAGATCACCACCCATCCCTCACTTCAGGAGTTAACAGAGATAAACATCCACCTTTTTCTTCTTTCTGATCACATCTTGATCTGTAAGTACGAGGCTAGCACAAACACACATAAAACCAGCAGCAGCACAGACCTGTAGAGTCCAGAGCCTCCTCGATGAGTGGAGGTAAACGCAGTCCATCCATAGCCCCCTGTAGCCGCAGAGAGAGCGAGAGAGAGAGAGAGAGAGAGAGAGGGTCAGAGGCTCCACACGCCCACCTCACTCAGCTGCTGCTGCTGCAGGGATACACAGAGAGAGAGAGATAGAAACACACGCAAAGTACTGAGCACAGCGTCAAGTACTCGCATAATAACAAGCACACACTGAACAGGCTGTACCTCGGGAGGATTTGGGAGGATCCTGGGAGCTGAAGGCTGAAGGCTGAGCTCCGTAGCGTGGGAGAGATGCCGAGAGGGGAGGAGCAGAGAGGAGAGAGATGCTGTTTTACCAGACGGAGAGAGAGATCTGCGCAGACCTCTCTCTCTCTCTCTCTCTCTTTTCAGTCCCTCTTTCCTCTATTTCCCCCTCACTAGAATGAATACATAGTCAATGCCTAACCATCATTAGGCTACATGGTCTGACTAAGGCAGGGGTCAGCAACCTTTACTATCAAAAGAGACATTTTAGGCAAAAGAAATAATAAAAACAAATCTGTTTGGGGCCACAAAACATTTGAGCATTGTGATGAAGGTAACAGTTTAAGTATATAGTGTATAAGTCTAATGCAGTGGGGGCCAAAGTGCAAATGTACTACGGAGTATTAGGGTAACATTGAGGGGGAAAACATCTGAGATTTCCTGATAAAGTCATAATATTACGAGAAAAAAGTCAGAACTTTACGAGAAAAAAATACTACTTCAATATTATGACTTTATTCTTGAAATCTCAGATTATTTTTTTTTGTCCTCAATGTGGCCCTAATACTCCGTCGTACCGTCGTACCATAGACCTACCACAATGATAAATATAATTGAAAATGTAAACAAAAAAACAAGTTATTCATTTCCACTAATTTTTTTAAAAATCCACAGGGAGCCACTGGAGAGGGGCTAAAGAGCCACATGTGGCTCCTTAGCCGCAGGTTGGAGACTCTTGGACTAAGGGGTGTAGATGGGTACACACAACTAAGTTATGAATATTGTATTCCATTTCTGCTAATAAATCCCTCTAAATGTTTCACACTGTTCCTTTAAGATACAGATAATTAGTTTCTAAATAAACATCAAAATTCATATGGATATCTTGGCGTTTCCCTTTGATATATTAAGTGTTAAATAATTTGAGAGCCCAATCCACCAGCGTGAAAGACTTGGCAAAATAGCAGTATATCTCCAGTGAATGGAAATGCATTTAGCTGCCAATGCTAAATCTATATATAGGCTGTTTTTATCATGCAGATTCCAACTGGCTGGTCTAGCTCCTAATAAACAAAGTCAAGGATTTTGAATATAAATGACAACAAACATCAGAGGATCCCAGCACCAAAACATATGCAAACTCAGTCTTTGCTTCGTGCAGCGTTCACCATTCATCTGTACTCTCCTGCACGCACACACACACACACACACACACACACACACACACACACGCTTCCTCAAACACTCATGTATGTTGGGCCTTGGCCCCTAAGCCAAATGAATTTACCTATAATGAGGTCCAGACAGGCTGTTTTAACTGGAGGTTGACAGCTACCACTGTACATTACAGATCATTTCCCTTCCATTGTTCATGTCCTCCCCTTGCTGGCTCTCTTTCTCTCTCTGTTTACTGCTAATGAACAGTGGCTCTTATACTATAAACAGCATCTGAAACCCACCACCTCCATTTTCATCACTACCATTCACACACACGTCTCTGTTTGTCTCTCACCTCTTTCTTTCTCTTTCTTCAGCTGCTATCACATCTGGCAACGTCTGTGCAGTACATGACTACATGAGGAGCCAGAAATGTGAGGTGTGCCGTGAAACAGTCTGAAAATACGTCAGCGGTAGAGAGAGAGATAGAGAGAGAGAGAGAGAGAGGAAAGGAGGGACAGGTTTAAGCGTTCTCTGGCCTCGTAGGAGGATATTCCTATCACAGCAGCACTGTCAGAGAGCAGGAAGTTCATACAGATGTACACACAAACAGCACAGTCACACACATGGAACCTGCTGACATCTGAAAGAGGAAATGTTAAGAAAAAAAAGCAGAAGTTGGTGTAACGGAAATAGAAAGAGGCAGAAAGTCTGTACATGTGGTTGTTTGTACCTGTGATGAACAGCAAGTGATTCTCAGCGACAGACAACAAGGGATAAAAGGGATGGATGCCCAGTTATAAGCACTTCCTTCACTCCTGTGTGGCTCTTTCCTCAGGCAGCTATAATCCCCCAGACAAGGTGGCTGAGCATGATGGCATCTTTCAACGTGAAGTCATCCCACAGTCTCCTTAACACACACAGACAGGATGGCAGAGCTGTGGAGAGAGTTGGCTGACAAGGTGTTGATAATGAGCTGGCAACGTCTGGCTTCCATCCACCCGTGTCACTCTATCGTGGCAGGAGCAGAACGGGCGCAGAAGGAATGCAGATACCAGATTAAATCATGGTCAAACTCTAAAATAGTTCTTGTTGTTTGTCTCAAACTGCTTGCTGAACCAGATAGAAAGCTATTTGACAAGCTATGCTTTGTGACCCACCCATACTTCAGCTTTCCTTTCCCAAAATGATCTACAAGTACCGTTCAACCAGATCACCTTGCACGCACACTTTAATAGGTTACGCTATCAAAAAGTAAGCACAACTACAAGTCAAGTATACTTTTCTGTAGGCCTATAAGTAAAGAATACTTAATAGACTTTTCATAAGTATATCTCCGTACTTACAAGTATTCTTAGACTTTTCTTTATACTTGTCAGTATAAGCCAGGTATACGTATGTATACTTTTGTTAAGTATATTTCTGATAAGTACATAAAAGGCTAACTTAAAGTATACTCTCTTATGTTGAGTTTATAATAAGTATAGTGATAGCCCACTTGATTAAACGGGGTAGGAGTGTGTACGAGATGAGCTGTTTCCTCGAGCTGTCGCACAGAGTGTGAGGTCATGTGCAGGGAATCTCTCCACTCATACTGTGGTCTTTGTTTTTGTCCAGATTCAACAAGTCATACTCGAAGCGCCCACAGCTACAGCGTAGACCTCAGGAATGTGAGCCTGTAATTGACATGTAACACAAATGGACACACACAGACGCAAACACACAAAGGGCCAACAGTTTTCATAAAGTATTTGCAATGCTGTGGTTTTACATTCTCCATTCATGTAATCTTGAGTGGAATGGTGGTTTCAATGGATAGTGTTTAAAAAGGATTTTCACAAAAATGCGCATCATAAATATGATTATGTGTGGAATTCATGTGACTGATAGTTTTTAGTCATGGCTCCAGGGATGGCGAGGTCAGTCCGTTGGGTGGTACTTTAATCCAGATTGAAATATCTCAACTGCTGTTAGATTGATTGCCGTGAAATTTTGTACAGACATTCACGGTCCCCAGAGGATGAATCATACTGACTTTCGTCAAGCACGAACAACAAGTTGACATTTTTGTCTTTTAGTGAAATGTCTCTAAAACTATTGGATGGAATGCTGTAAAACTTGGGATAGATATTGATCCTCTGACTTTTCATCAAGCACTATTATTATGTCAAGTTTCAATTTCTCCAATACTTTGGTTTCACTAGCAAGGACCACGCCATCAACAAGGTGCGATTTAACAAATTTATAGAAGGAAAACACAGATGATGCTTGTGGTTTGTCGGATACGGTTTGGGGAGCTTTGATCGAGGATCCGCTGTAGCGCCCGGGCTTGACGGACCCCCTCGGGACCCTATGCTATTTTGCTTCAATTATAAGCAAAAACATTCCCATGAACCTCAGTTGTGCAGCACATCCTCACAGAGCAGCTAGCGTGGCTGTAGACTCTTATTTGTTCATTTAAAAAAAAAATAAAAAGGCTAATTTACATCTGCAATCCCTGGGCAGGTTGATGTTAAAATTTACAGTAAAAGAAAAACAACTAAGATAAAAAGCAGACGAACAACATCAGAGCACATAAAGTACAATCAAAGATTACCAACAGAGATAAACTGGCAACTTCCTCAGGGCCCCAGATGTCCCATATTTAGTTTATTAGTGTTTACATGGTGCATAATCCTATAGGAAATTGTGAACAAACTTGGTACAGGAAGTACTTGTTGTTTACTGGGTCTCCAGGGGAAATATAATGTTGTCTGCGGCGTGTTTTTAATGCAGTGACGGATTACATGCACAACGATCAGGCCGAGACTGGACATTAGAGCAGGGTTTATGAGGTGAAGATATGCTTGATTGCTGGGCAGGTGTGCTGATTGCAGGTGAACGTTGATTGCAGATTATGTCCAGGTGAGTAGTGAGAAAGAGAGAGGACAAGAGTGGGGAGGGATACAAGCAAACAGACAGACATCACCAAAACACACCAAGCACACATCACTCATAAAGGAAGAAAAATTATAAAAACACACTCACACCAGGCTGAATGGTGTCACGGAGGAGGGACCATGACTGGGTCCAAAGGGGTATTAGGGCCCCATAGTGGGTTTGTCAAGCTTTAAAGAGGACCTATTATTATTATGCTTATTTTCAGGTGCATACTTGTATTTTTTCTAGAAAATGTTTACGTGCTTTAATGTTAAAAAAACGCTTTACTCATGCTTTATGCTTTCTCATACCGGCTGTGCTGCAACACCTCTTTTAACCCTCTGTCTGAAACGCTCTGTTTGAGCTACCCCTCCTACTGAAAAGATCAGTCTGCTCTGATTGGTCAGCTGGCCCACTCTGTTGTGATTGGTCAACTGAACCAAACTCATCGGACTCCGCTCCAGCTCCGCTCTAACTAGCTTTGTTTGAGGGTGTGCCAAACTAACCGCTAGGCAGGTATTATGCAAATGTGTTACTTGGTGACATCACCGCGTTACAGAAGAAAAGGCGGCACTTCAATCAATGCATTTCAGGCAGTTCAGGAGCAGTGTGTCTGTGGGGGAGGGTAACTCCCTTTGGTGTGGACTTTGGGCTTTGTAACTTTGCAGACCTATAGCACAAAAGCATAATAGGTCCCCTTTAAGGAAAAGAGACCTGAACACAGACACACACAAACCAATCACATCACATACGGCATGCAGACTTTAAATATAATAGAATTCATAGACATTGACGGAAAGAGCAACATGAAATTATAGTTTTTCCAATAACCAAATGATCAACGCTCAAAGAAAAACTACCACATGTTGTTAAATCTCTCAAACCAATTCTACTGACTGTAATGTTTAACTGCTTTGTCCATCTGCTTCTACAACCATTGGGCTAACATAATTTGCTTGTGGATACACTAGAGGCATCAACAGGCTGTATAATTACTCTCCAGTGACAGTGTATCATTGTCACCATCAGCTGGCCATGTAATGGAACCTCACAGCTATAAAAGACAGTGATTCACCCCACAATCCTCTTTACACCACCGGGCTGCCAGCCTTTAACTCCGAGCATCGCTGTGGCGCTCTGCGGTTGCTTAGCAACTAAAGGAAATTGGAGGTGCCTTTGATTTAGGGCATTTTAAGGTGGTGATTTATATGGTGACCTTGATGATAAATGTTGCCATAAATCTGTAATTTTCCGCTGGCTGTTTCTGTGTATTCGTTATAGGAGCTTCTAATTCTGGTCACACTCGCCGCAGCGACACAGCTGCAGACCTTGTGCCTGCTTAGGTGTGAGACTGCGGCTCTTTGCTGTAGATGCAGGGTACATTTTTATGTTATAGTGCAAAAGCAGAGGAAGGGACTTGTTTCCATGACACCATAAACAGGAAATGGGAAGGGCCCAGTGCTGCCAGAGGAGTCTAAATCAGTGTGGAAGTTGCCAGAGAGGTCAGAACTTTCCCATAATATTAGTTCATGCACTCAGAGCGACTGAAACAACAATAACATATGTATTTTAGAGCTGTCAATTGATTAAAATATTTAATCGCGATTAATTGCATGAAGGTCCTTAGCTAATCGTGATTAATCGCACATTTTTCATCTGTTCAAAATGTACCTTAAAGGGAGATTTGTCAAGTATTTAATACTCTCATCAACATGGGAGTGGACTAATATGTTTGCTTTATGCAAATGTATGTACATATATTTGTTATTGGAAATCAATTAACAACACAAAACAATGACAAATATTGTCCAGAAACCCTCACAGGTACTGCATTTGACATAAAAAAATATGCTCAAATCATAACTTGGCAAATTTAAGCCCAACAGGCAACAACAGCTGTCAGTGTGTCAGTGTGCTGACTTGACTATGACTTGCCCAAAACTGCATGTGATTATCATAAAGTGGGCATGTCTATAAAGGGGAGACTTAGAACCTATTTTCATTCACATATCTTGAGGTCAGAGGTCAAGGGGCTCCCCTTGACCTCTGACCTTTGAAAATGGCCATGCCAGCTTTTCCTCGCCAAAATGTAGCGCATGTTTGGAGTGATATTTAGCCTCCTTTGCAACAAGCTAGTGTGACACGGTTAGTACCAACCTATTCCTTAGGTTTTTTAGTTTCATATGATACCAGTATCCTCACTCTAGCTATAACTGAGCCCGCTACAGCCTCCGAAAGGTTGATTGTGTGAATGCCTTTGAGAAATTAGTGGCGCTAAAACGATTTTGCGTTAATGCGTTATTATTGCGTTAACTGTGACAGCCCTAATGTATTTATAAACACACACATACAACTAAAATTGTATATTGTAATTTAGTTAAGCTAATTCTATCCACACACTTCCCCCTCTCTCTTTTGTCTTCCAGGGAGTAAAAAAAATGTGTCCCTCTCACTCCCCCTCAGTAGAAGAGAGCAGGAGTGAAGCGGCGGCAGTCCTTTTGGTGGCCTCCTCCATGCAGGTCCCATCCCCTACGGTCACCATGCCAACCTGTGTGAGGAGGAGGCTTATAGCCGCGGAGCCCAAAGAGACTTGATGAGGTCCTGGGATAATTAGCAGCTCATTATGGAGCCCAGTGAATGGGCCAAACGAAGCTCCAGGAGCCACTTGAGAGAGCACAGTGGAAAACACACAGGATCGGAGCGCACATCAAAGGGAAGCGCTCACTTTTCAGATCACATAATACAGAGGAAAGAGAGAAAATAATGCTCCATTCACACCTACAAATATAGCACATAATCCCCGTTTTTAAGCCTCTGTGTGTGTGTGGGGGGGTGTGTGCATGTGTGTTTCTCTGCGTCACACCAATCTGTGTATTTCTTTTCCCCAGAGGCCCTTAGCTGCTCCACAAATACACGAAACACACACAGATATGTGCACATAACTCACAACTCTCAAACTAAAGCTCTCATAAAGTACAGAAACACTGTGTGAGTGCCAGAGATTCCCCAGTTAAGCTATCTGTCTATCATCCCCATTCCTGTTCCTGTACATCTCACCGTGTGTCTGTGCCTCTACTTGGCATGCAGGCAGGCACTAGTCACGCAGAATAAACCGTGCACACCGCTGTGCCAGGTGACCCACATTGCAGTGCAGCTGAGTTTAACTGTGCGTGGCCTCCATTTTGTTTGTGTCACAGTGGCATGCAGCAGCAATGTTGAGTGTGTGTGACATGTTATGTGTTATTTAAAGGTGATATTTCACACGGTGCGTCATCATGTATTATTACGGCTGTGTGATAGAGGGATCATTAACATGGTACACAGCATGCACAATACCAGGACCCTGGAATCCAAGCAGCTAAATGAAATTCAGCCATCATTAATTTCATCATTTACACGAGTGTGACAAGTCACAATGTCTTCTGGGAAAAAGGCTGATTGAATTTGATCCTTCTCTCTCTAATCATTAGCATCCCGGGTAACAAAATCCACCGTGATGGTAACCACACCAGTCACAGTCTACAGAAAGTATTTCCACTCCACTAGGTGTCCCGTGGTCTAGGGGTATGATTCTCGCTTTGGGGTGCGAGAGGTTCGCCGGTTTAAATCCCGGACGAGCCCCCATTTGTCACAAACTGGCTCATGGAATGTGAAAAAAGGGAGTCCACGCAAGGCTATATGTAAAACCAACCATCATTATCAAACTAAGGTTAACTCAAATGTACAATGGAGTGTGTAGATCAGTTATGTCAGCAGATGAATGTGGTGCATGGATGTGTGACATTATGTGCTGTGGAGGTGTTGAAGGTGCAGAACCAAAAGATAGTGATGCCGGGTGGATGTGGCTGTAGGAAGAGAGAGAGAGAGAGAGAGAATTAATACCTGGAGCAGCTTTCGTAGCC
>CAKALG010006493.1:0-10258 GCA_916700815.1 Helicolenus hilgendorfi
TGGCCTTCCAAGGCCGTCTGCTCCAGGGGTTTGAAGATAAAGGCTACGCTGAGACGGCCCTGCCTCGTCTGCGCATCTACAAGACGAAACACAAGGAGGGACAGGTGGAAAGGGTGAGTGGGACACTAAGCAGTTCTTTTCTGACTGTCATCCTCTCTGCTTACCCTTGAGTGTTGCCCTTGCGCCACTGCCCTCTCTATCACCTTGTTCTCCTTCTTCTGGCTGTGGTTCTTCTTTGGATGTTTCTCATTGCTGGTGGCACTGGAGCGTGCCTCTCAGACAGAGCCCCTATTGTACACAGTCATAAACACGCACACAAACACAAGCATGCACATGCAGCCCCAGTGATCAGTGTTTGAGGCATGGATGGGTATGCATGCCTTAGCATGTGCTGTGACACAAGGGTGCGCGTGGGTGGCCAACTGACGCCACTAGCCCTGTCTAGCTGTCAGAGGCTGGCACTGTTTGGACACACCTGAGTGGCAAAGGAATACCCACATGACTGTGTGAGTTAACCTTCCCTCGCTTCTCTCTGGCTCAGCTTCTTTCTCTCTCTCACACATACATGCGGTTTTGAGTTACTGGCGTGTCCTAAATCCTGCGCTCCAGTTCATACTGATCCGATCCATATCTCATCTTATCTAATGCTGTTGTTTTCTTATTGATTTTAACATCTGATAATGGGAATTTTTCAAAAGGTCCACACCGCTCCCTGGTAGCTCACCTGGTAGCTCACCTGGTAGAGCAGGCACCCCATGTACCAAGGCTGAGTCTTTACCGCAGCGGCCCAGGGAACTATCACTATCTCTCTCCGTATTAAAGACATAAAAGCCCCAAAAAATCCTTTAAAAAAAGTCAACACCCTCCAACTTCTCACAGTTTGTATTTTTATCTGTGGGCGCACTGAAGATGTTGTGACTCTTGTCATTCTGCGCTGTACAGTTAAGTGTCTCTGTGTGCACCCTTGTGCAGGGTCAGACTCAGGTTAGGGGTCAAGTGTGTGAACTAGTTTCCTGCTGTTAGCACCTCAGGCTGTCGACAGCTCCAGTCAGTGACTCAGGAGTAGAACAGCGTGCGTTCGAGAGGTCAGACCGCGGTCATGTGACGTTACATTTGTCCTTCATCTGTCTCCCAGAAAGAGCCAGTTATGTCTCAAGACTTGAGAATTCCTTTTTGTAAAAGAACACATTACTGGCATTGTTGAGATATGACGGTGTCATCCAGTCACAATTCATACAGTCTGTCAGACTTGTACAGCAACTGTATTTTTTTTTATCAGCGCATCAGTCACGCTTGAGGGACGTCTGGGTCAAATGTTCAAGAATGAATGAGGGTTAGGCAGAAGAGAGAGGAGTAGCTGGCGGTGGGGGGGTGAGTTGGAGACAGAGCGGTGCCCTCATGTTATCAGATTAGTGACGGGTTAGATCGACTTAGTGATGGATGATAAGAAAGAAATACAAACAAATATAGCATAAAATGTGCAGGATGAAAGAGAAAGTGCGAGACAGCCAGGCGGCGAGCTTCGAAGAATGTGGCTTACGGTGAGTTGTACAGTTGATGAGGTGCACAGGGTGGAGGATCAGCTCTTCTTCCTCACTCTGCCATGATGAGTGAGTAAAATCAGGACAACCCACAAGATCCAACTAAATTAACGATGCTCCGATACCATTTTTTCCTTTGCGACACCGATTCCGATACCAGTGTGTTAAAAACAAAAACAAAAAAACCAACAGCTGTATATAGCTAACTCTGTATGGATGTGATATGATTGCTATCATTGTTGTATGACCTTGCTCAGGTCAAACTAGGGCTAACTCGAATGCTTCGAAGCTTGGGCCACTGCCATGGTAATCGACCTCCTAATCAGTATTCGAATGCTTAGTTTTTTGTTTTTTTTAATATAAGTAAGTATGTAATAATAAAGTATAAATCCCAAAATAGCCCATGAAATAAGATATAATCCAACAATATTATTCATTATTCATATTCAACATTAATTATTATTAATAATCAGACGGATATCGAAAACCTTTGAATATTTCTTATCGAAGCTTCGAAGCCCAAAAAATGGTATTCGGGATAGCCCTCTGTAAAACATGAACAAATACATACAGAGAATGAATACCATAGGACTTTTATTATCCAGTTTGACAGATTTTCCAGTGTGAAATATTGCCAAATTGCTGACATTTTGCTAGCTCTGACTAAGTTGCACTCTCCGCTAACACCTGCCCACTGGGTACTGCGCGTGTGCAACTCTCAACAGAGATGAGAAAGAGGCGAGAACGCTCAGTCGTTAGCTACTTCCATCATCGATTTCAGATGCAGCAATCGTTTCGAGTTAGCAATCTTGCTTCTCCCTCATCTCGGTTGAGAGTTGCACATGTGCAGTATCGATTGGGCAGGCTCTACGGATCGGGTAGTGAGTGACACGTGTTGCTGTTCCTGTGTAGCGTAGATGAGCTGATAAATGATATGATAACGTGATATTGGAATCGGATCGGTGCAGATACTCGCCGACACCCGATCCAGCATTTTAGGCTGTATCGGAGGCATTTCCAATACTGCTATCGGGACAACTCTACCAACTAAAATACATCCACATTTTCACAGTCAGTAGATTAATTAGTCATTAGATCACATACATTCACACCATTACTTTTTTTTTTCTACTCGTCATTAGTGCTGCAGCTCACAAGGCTCTTTCCCGCTCTCTTGTGCTCAGGTGACTGACGATTACACTGTGATTGGCCGCAGCCTGTTCAAGAAGGAGACCAACCTCCAGCTGTTTGTGGGGTTGAAGGTCACACTGTCGACAGGCGAGACTGGCGTAATCGAGGGCGGGTTTGGACAGAGCGGGAAGTTCAAGATCAGAGTCCAAGGTAAGGATTACGTGAGGTAGGAAGTTACTGTTTCTTCTTCACCTCTGTCACGCCTGTATCAAACTACTGATACCGTTTACTGGAGGCTGAGTCACACATATCAAACTCACTGTTCCATAGACAAATCTCCCTCTTCATCAATACACACACCCAGAGCACTTTCTCTATCTTTCCTTGGACGTTGGGGCTCTCTCTGCGGACAGTTTTCAGGATGCGGTAAGAGTGGTAGCCCCGACATCCTGAGCCACATTCCCAGGATTCCTCTGGGGATTGCCAGTGTTCCGGGGGAAGTCTGTTCTGTGTTTATTTTACCTTCTGTTGCTCCGAACCCACTGCTCCACACCGGGAGGGAAGAGAAAACAAAAACATTTAGAAAGAGAACCTCACCTACATCCTCTTCACTGCCTCACATACTCAAAAGTCTCTGACATATTATTAACACACACATCTTCACGCAGGAACATAATATGAACATCCAGTGGTGTTCATCTGAGACTCCCAACTGGCATTAGGGCAAATATGGCAAATTATTGATATGGCCAATACGGTCTCCTACAATACTTTATCAATACTCTAGTGTTAACGTCATGATAGGTTTAGGTGTATCTAACCTTTAATGCTGACACTTTAACTCTGAACTTTTGCTTTATGGCAGTTAAGCCTTTTGTAAGCTTTACATTTGCATGTCGCAACTCTCCAAAGCTGTTTGATTTGCTGGGTAATGCATGACTTGTTGCTGATTGTCAATATCATGTATGTTGTCCGTTGACTGCCTGTTGCTTCATAGACTTTCTCTTTAATTTTCTGTCATTTCTTAAGCACATATCTAACTATACAGCAAGCTGTTTGTCTGTCCTTCTGTGTGTCCTCTGCATATCTCGAGAACCGCTCATTCAATCTACTTCAGACATGGCGGGTGTATTTCTCAGGACCCAAGAAAGTGCAGTGTTGAATGTCGTACAATTGGGCCAGAAGGTGGAGCTGTAACAATTAACTTTACGTTCTGGCTTGTAACTTATGAAACATGACGCTCAGAAATTTTTTTCCTGGATTTTGTAGGTCCAGATGTATCTATCTATCTATATAAGCCACGCCGTTTGCGTCTAGATTGATTTTCCACCATTTTGAATTGTGTCCAAATCAGATTGTTTGCTACTACTCCCACAAATTTGGTACAGAACATCTATGTACCGAGCCGGAAAAAGTTAATTTTTTGGATTTTTGATATTCCATACAGTTTTGCAGTTTTGCTGGCCCTGAAAGTTAGCTCAAATGCGGTAGGCAGGGCTTAAATTACAAAAAATGTCATATCTCCTGAACACTTTGTGCTATTGTGACCACATTTGGTGAACACATGTAGATATGATGTCTGAATGACCATGACAAATTTGGTGCCATTTGGCCAATTGCTGGCGCTGTGGCAACATCATCTATCTTTAAAGGAAGGAATCTCTGTCTGTCTGTCTGTGTATGTATCATGTGACTGCCCTTCGCATATCTCGAGAACTGTTAATCCAATCAACTTCACACTTGCCGGTTACAAACAAGTGCTACTGCAAGTAGCCTTCACTGGTCAATACTTTTCTGTTATTCATACCTATCCTGGTCATACCTGCATTATTTTTAGGGCTGCAACTAACAATTATTTTCATTGCTTATTAATTTGCCAACTGTTTCCTCTGTTATTCAATTAATATTGTTTTTAAAATGTCCTAAAGCCTAAGGTGATACCATTCAATTCCTTGTTTTGTTTGACCCCAAAATATTAATTTTACTGTAACATACAAATACAACAGGACATCTGCACATTTGAGAAGCTGGAATTAGAGTGTGTTTGGCATTTTTTTCTGTCAATTCTTCACTTATCACTTATCTGTTATAAGCACAGAAAACAGTGGTTTAAACCTGGTGTTATAATACTTCTCTAAAATAAACTTGCTGCCAACTTGGCTACTGACCCTAATTTAGTTTTTCACCAAAGCCAATGTATACCTATATTTGATGCTTATTGGGTGCTGATTTTGGACCCTGTCTGATAAACACTGTGTGATGAGTACGCCACTAGTCACATCCTTATCTTTCACATGCACGTAACTTGATTCTTAGGCTTCAGTGATAGTCCCATTTCCCTTTAAGTCTGCAATTGTATTACATAGTAGATGTTTTTTAAATACATTTTCTACGCACAAATACCTAGAAATGTGTTTTAGGACGTGTAAAAGTGCAATTCCTATGAGTATGTGAACACAAATCATTTAAATTTGGGCGTGTGAGTGTGTTCTGTGGTGGTAAACGGACATTTTCAGCTGATCGTAGATAACAAGAAGAGATTTCTGTCTGCGCTGCAACCATAACAACCCTCACATTGGCATAACGATAACAACAAGAATGCTGGCGCCATTGTGCGTGAGGTCAGACAGCCAGCGTGTGAAGCAGTGAACCCAGAACATTTCTTACCTTCCGTGTGTAAAACGGCAAACAAGCAGCCGCATACAGAAAGACGAGGGGGTAGTTATGACTGCATAGAAGAATTTGTAGTGCATGCATGAGCACAGCGTTCACAGGAAGCAGCTACAGTGTGGCTGAGAACGAGGCCAAAGTGAAGGAAGAGTGTCAGGATGAGACAGACTAACGCAGAGAGTCGAGGAGCAGCTGTTCATCAGTTACATCAGGAGGATGAAGGCATCAATTGATCTCGAGGTCAGCACACTGAACAGGCTCCAGCACTGATACAGCACACATAACCAGGAAGACAAGATCTCTATCAAACATCAGATATACCTACATTTAGATGATTAGGTTGACCTGAGCACCGTACATAGTGTAGGACAGTTGTAATCTAGATGTATTACATAAGGGGATCTATTTATATAACTGTTTCTGTTAGATAATCAGCCCTTTTGCTTGACCTACCTGTTTATCTTTTCTTCAGAGGGCCTTTGCCCAGAAACCAAGCAGTTGTTATCCTCCACCTCTAAGAAGAAAGGGAAGGGTGGAAGCAAAGGAGAACCAGCAAATGAAGAGGAGCCCAAAACCGACTCTCAGCCTGTTAGCATTCACTTGCATTTCAAGCGGTATGTCTTCGATCCACATAAAAAGATGGTTCAGTCTTGACCTTTCGTTGCACGCTCTTGAGCCTGGCATTGTGTCACAGTGCTTCAGTGTTTCAGAGGTCGTGTAGAGGTGAGGGGAATACTGGCCTCTGTATCAGAGCTATGATCATTTTATTCTATCAGCCTGTGATGGAGACAGTCTGCTGAAATGCAATGATTGTGGAATGCTGATTTTCTTTTTTTTTTTATCTCCCTTTTATGGAGATGGACTTAATCCAGTTTTCTCCATCACATGTGTGGAAGCCGACCATCTGTCCTTGATGCATTTGAGTGGTCTTAAACAAAAATCACTACTTTTGTTCTTATTTGTAAGTCTGAATCAATTCTTTTGACTTGCAGCAAACTTTCAGCATGTTTCTAATTCAGCTGAGCCTTGATTGGCATAAACACATCAGCTAGCATTACAGAAATACTGAACTCACAGATCTCTGTACTCACTGTTCTGCGTCTTGCTCTCCAGCTGGGATAACGGTCATGTTATGTTTCATTGGCTGTGTGAGTTCAAAGTTATTTGTCCATATTTCAATATTTTTCATTTCATTTTACTTTAATTAGTAAAATTTTACCCAGAATAGCAGTTATTCCAGAGGTCGCTTGAGTTGAATTGAATACTGATCTTTACAAAAAGACAAATAAAGCAAACTTGTGCTGAAACTTTATTTCTGAATGATATTTTCTGTGTGATCTATTGTAGTAACCTTGATGTATACAATAAGAATATAATAGTTGTGTGCCAAATTCTATTTGCAGAAC
Source organism: Helicolenus hilgendorfi (assembly GCA_916700815.1). Classification (NCBI taxonomy): domain Eukaryota; kingdom Metazoa; phylum Chordata; class Actinopteri; order Perciformes; family Sebastidae; genus Helicolenus; species Helicolenus hilgendorfi. Next base: position 6,749 of record CAKALG010006493.1, read on the forward strand.
AAGCTTAATTCATCCTTAATGATGTACAATTTCTTTTTTTACGTAAGCACAATATGAAGCCTTCTCCATGCTCGCTGCAGTTTGTATGTACAGTACCTACGGTGGCATATGTACAACAGTCAAAAGAAAAACTGTATCCATATATTTTATTTGCAATTCCTACACACTAAATATATACTGAACCCTAAACTTTAATGTGTGTCTAACCGTTTCTCTCCGGCTAGTTTGTTATGCTGCCATCCATACTCTGCAACATAATGGGCACATTTTAAATGAGTTTTCCAGATGTCACTCTTTCCAGAATCAATTCGATACATATACAATCCCAGCTGTAACTAATGTCCATAACAAGTTTACCGAACTATAGTATGCCATTTGAAACTGCCTACTGAATCGTATGACCTAGTCTCTGCAAAAGCATGATCAACACCTGGTGTGAAGTTTAGAAATGGGATCTCTGGAAATTGTGCACGTTTATGTACATTGTAGTCATTTTGATACTGGTTTTAAAGTTGCTATTTGAATTGAAAAAGCAATAAATAGGGCTGCACGATTCTGGCTAAAGTGATAATCCCGATTATTTTGATCAGTATTGTAGGGCTGTCCCGAATACCATTTTTTGGGCTTCGAAGCTTTGGTGAGGCTCTTCTCCACCTGAAATTATTTCATTTTTCTTTTTGACGGTCAAAAGGAGTAATATATCAAGTGATAAACGCATTTTAAGCATCATTATCGTAGTCGATCGTGTTCATTTAATTGTGGGAAGCCAAATTTGTGATTCATATTCGATTAATTGTGAAGCCCTAAAATGAATCATATACTAGAGTATTTAGAGATGGACATTATCTACTGTATGTGTCTTTTATTATGCATATGTTTTAACTTTTTTCTCTTTCACTGTAAGATTTGCCATGTTTGAATGAGTACATCATGAAAAAACAAATAGGAAATAGTAAGAAAAATGTAACAATGACAACCCATGTTGTAGTTGATTGATGGTGCTATTAATCAGCCAGTCAGTGAGAACTGTACGGGGCGGATCACGTCTCTGTGAGTGTTTTTGTGTATGTGCGTGTCCACCCTGTCACAGACGTGTTGTGGGGCGGGGCAGTGAGGGTGCAGGACGCTCAGTATGTAGCGGATGATGTCAGCAAACTGTCCCTGTGAACAGCGACTCTATCTCAGCAGGAATCTGTGGAAATTGGAGGGAGGAGGGAGGAGCAGCAGCAGGAGCAAGAGGGGACACTGGAAGGATTGTTCCTCTGAGTGACAGTCCTTTTAGTCTTATCTCCTGTCGTTCCTCTTATAGAAAACCAGACGGGGGGGAAAAAAAATCTCTGTCGCTTTTTACTCCAGTGTCTCTCCAATTTCTCTTCCTCGCTCCACCCCCCTCTTTCATTCTCCATCCATTCCAGTTTTTATTGAAAACCTTTCTCTCTGTCCATTACTGGTCTGATGTCTCTTCATGTCTTCAGCAATGGAAATCATCTTTTAGGCTCCTAAATATTTCCCTTAATGTCATAATTTCACAGGAAGAACATGACGATGCACATATTTGTGCCGTTGCTGCAATCATCAGTCATTTGGAGAATAGGGCTGAACAGTTAATCAAAATTTTATCAAAATTGCAATATGGCGGCACAATATGGAGGCACAATATTTGTTAAAGGCAATGTGTGTCAAAATACCATTTTAAATTAAATATTGTGGTGCTGCAGAGATGTCCTGGCCTACACATCATATTCTACAGACTTTAAAAAACATCTTTGTGTTTGGTAGAGATCCCTGCAAAAATCACACCATAATCATGTTTTTCAATGAAAATGAGAATAATGATGTAAAAATTATTATCCCCTCTAATATTTCAAATCACAATTGCAATATCAGTCAAAATAATCGCAATTAGATAATTCTTCAAAATTGTTCAGCCCTCGTTGGAGATGGATGTGTGTTCTAAAGAGCGTAGATCTAAAAACTAGTAATCATATTAGTCAGATCCATATCTAATATCTAATCTGTATCTTTATCCGCATGTTATCCTTCTTTAAACTATAAAAAAACATACACACTAGTATATAAATTAGCTGAAAGACATTATTGTCTTGCATTTCAACTTAATAGAAAAAATAAATGCATTTTGCCTTAATATAATTGTAAACACTGAATCAATTTGCCAATGCGTCTTGTGAGAAGATGATTATTTTCATCCTCCTTATCTTGATAAAGATCCTCTCGCGTTTCATTAACACAGACGCTGTGTATGCCGCGTTTCCCCCACTATGTTTTAACATGCATGCTAATCCTGTTGTGTGTGTGTGCGTGTGTGTGTGTGTGTGTGTGTGGTGAGAGAGAGAGAGAGACACTGCAGTCCTTTCCGAGCTTAGGTGAGGAGGTTTGGGTGGACTCCGTAATCCGCTTTTAGAGCCGTAGCTGATTGTGGCAGGAGGTAACAGACAGGGAGGCTACGGGACTGCAGCTGGGAGTGTGTTCTCACCTCGGCTCACCGCACACACACACACACACACACACACACACACACATACACACACACACACACACAGTCACCAAGCCAGGATGAGAGGTAGACTAGATACCTGACATGGGAAAATGATCACACCTACTGTTCTTCCTGTTCATTTGACCTGTATTTTAGGGCCCAGTGCTCATATTCTTAACTACAATTCCCTGTGATAATATGATTTTAAATCACTCCTCTTCCACCGTAGAGATAAGACACAGCCAGTATGATTCCCATTCAATAGCCCTGTCCCTTTTTTTCTGGTGACCTCCAGGTCAGCCAGGAGTCGAGGGTCAACATCTGAGCTCCTGAATGTTTATAGATGGGAAACGGTGGCTGATGAGCCGAGATAACAGGCAGCCGTGTAAGAGAAAGAAACAGAGGGAAGGGAACGGCGGCTGGATTATTGACAAGGCGGAGGAGGAGGGCAGGAAAAGAGTTTAAATTGTGGTTCAAGGCAGAGGAGATTGAAAAGACTAATTAGCAGCCGTTTGACTGATAAATGGCTGCAACATTAATTAACAATTTAACCAGTGGGGAGGTGGTTAGGCGGCTCTCTTTTGCTCACTTATATTCCTATCTTACTCCAGACTATTATATTCCCTTCATTATTGTTTCACTTTTCTAGCTTGAAAGTACTTTTTTTCTCGTTTGTCTGTGGTCGATCCCGTACCAGCTGTGTTTACGTGCCGGTGTTGGTCTTTACTCTACCAGTTTTAACAGTATCACCTCCCTCCGACAGAGATTATGTTTATTGCTGATTATTTGATGACAGAAGCTGTATCAGACAGCTCCGCCGTACTAATGAGCACAGACACAGATAGAATCACCCTCAGCCCCCTCACTCCTCTCAACCCTCGCCTGCAAATATAATTAGCTGTGATTAAAATGGGCATTGTTTAATTAATACCGCCGCAGCCTCTTTCAGTCGACTCCTCCATTTCCGGCACTGCTTATGGGGGGGGGGGGGGGGGGGGGGGGGGGGGGGGGGG
>CAKALG010006494.1:0-14934 GCA_916700815.1 Helicolenus hilgendorfi
AAAAAAAAAAAGAGAGCTTAAAGGGTGCAAAAGTAATACAGCGTACCAGACAAGACAACTAGGAGCTGAGCACATCATCAGTGCACACAACTGGGTAAAGTAGGTCAGTTGCCACATATTTTTGAGTTAAGTTGGCGATCATGACTTTTAGGAGATCCTCTTCAGTAGGGGTTAATCTAGGTTAGACCGCAGAGAAGAAAACATTTTGTGCAGAACAGACATCCAAAAGATATCAGACATGAAAGAAATTCATCTACAAATACAGATTTCAGATGTAAAGACAAGTAGTAATTACGCATTAACTAGTTGCAAATTAAAGGTTGCGGTTGTAACTACCTTGTTACGAAGGACGTTAAATAACGCTCCAAATATGCGCTAAATTTTGGCGAGAGAATGACCACTTTCAAAGGGGTCCCTTGACCTCTGACCTCAAGACATGTGAATGAAAATGGGTTCTTTGGGTACCTACGAGTCTCCCCCTTTAGACATGCCCACTTTATGATAATAAGATGCAGTTTTGGGCAAGTCATAGTCAAGTCAGCACACTGACACACTGACAGCTGTTGTCTTGATTGTGATCCCGATGCCATTATATAGCACCAATACTATGAGAATTACCCTCCTGTTTTCTTTGCAAACTTGTGGGCCTGTAAAGCCCCTTCAGACTGCGTACTGGGATTCGAGGCACTAGCGAGCTACAATATCGGTGAAGCGTTTCAGAGATAGAGAGAAAATAGTGCCAATGGTTTAGGCTAAACTGTTAGAGAGATGGATAGAAAATGATGCTTGCCCCGAGCCGTATCCGTAAACCTGAAGGCTAAACTATCAGCAACTGCTACCAATGCTGGAATAGCAGCTTTTCCAGCAGGATATTCCGCTGTTGAATCAGTCCTCACTTTAACTGCCTGAAGGGTCGAGCACACGCATCTGCATTTGTAGAACAGCCAATAGGAACGCCCTCTCTCTCAAAAATGAAGTATGATTGGCCAACGTGTCCCGTCACTGGCTAGATTTTCTAAAGCCTGAAAACAGAGTCAAGAGGAGGTGCAGAAGACTAGTTTTCTCTCGGAACACTTGAATTACAATATGTTGAAAGTTTGTTATGGATTTTTGCCCAGTGACGCCAAAAATAAAGTGCATGCCCTGGCTTTAAGTGATTTGAACGATGTAATACTGTCAACAAAATATCTTAGGGCAAACAACGAAATCCTCACAACAAGCTGCAGAAAATGCATGCAGAAAAACTTGCCATGCAGCTTTGTTAATTACTCTTTAAGCGTTTTCCAAGAAGAATGAGGAATTGTACCAGATCCAATGAATGCCTAGTTAAGTTGGATGATGTGCTGTAACCTGCTAGGCTTTTATAGGCACATAGAAAAGAAAGGAAAAGACTACAACAAAAATGCAGCTTCCATGGCAAGCATCTTTTTCACAACACTTCAAGTGCAACTTGTTTAGTACAAAAGAAGTGAGTAAAATTTCCTACACTTTTTTTTGCAATGTTGATTATCTGTGATAACGGATTATGATCACTGGGTTATGGATCTACAGGCCAACGAGTAGAACAAGCAGTATGTTTAAGCAAAGCTATCACCAGTTTAGCTAGTATTTACACCCTGAAAATGGTTACAAAATCTAATTAAAGTCTAGATACACAAAACACACAAAGACAGAGTGAAGTGTGTGTATTCAGCTAGTAGCCAAGAATTACTTTTCATGATAACCAATGCTCACCAACTGGTAGTCATTTTACAAATAAGCATGCCTTCCTTTTCAGCACCACAACAAGCATGAAAATGTAAGTATTAGGTTTCACTTGTTAAAAAAAATGACCTGTGGCCTACACCTATTGGAAGATACCCACATTCATTAAAGAAACAATAATGTTATCCAGCAAGGATTTAAATAGTATTTTTGGCACAAGTTAAGCCTTTTTAATGACTAAACACAACATCAACATTGGGTGTGGCTGTTAAGTGTTGTCTGTTGCACTTGTTACAACACGCAACAGTGATGTCATGACTTGGTATTTAACCTGGACCCTTTTTCAGTACGCAGACTCTCGGCCAGCTTCGGCCAGGGTCCGTCAACTACACGGCTCTGCTCCATCGACTCTAATGCAAATCATTTCAGATTTTCTTCATTTTCAGGCTGTTTTTTATTTTTTTATTTCGAGGTAGTCATTGTGAGACGCTGTGCCTGGGGCACATGTAATAGTGATCACCTGGAGAGGTTGGAAGGAGATATACGCTTCTAAAATATTACGTTTTTACATAAAAACCTGTGATGCTAACAATAGCAGAGTATGTTATCACATCATTAACTAGCATTAGCACTATACTACGCAAGCTACTGATGATATACTGAGTGAACAGTGAATAAATAAAGACCCTTTAGAGGATGAGGGGTCGGGCCTCGCTCTCTCTCTTTCCGCTCTTACCACATTCATGTCATACACACACATCAAACGTAATAAGCGGCTCAAGCGGAGCCATTTCTGACTGTATCTGTTTATAACGGGCATATCGATTTTGACAGATTCCCCTCAACATTTGAGTCGGACTCGGATAGTTTTGTATCGATGTAGCCATATCTAAGACTATTGTATCGATATCCAATACGAATCGGTTAATATTCACACCACTTGAATCCATTGTAACTGACAGAATTCAAGCAAAAGCTCCTGTTCTCCATCAAAGAAGACTTTTTACAGTGACCTTTCAGGTCTCAAGTATCACTTAAAGTCCCAAACTTGAACTCATTTTATCTGAGTATGAGTAACATTAATTGAATGTCCAAGGTATTTCTTATGAGCATAAAACAAAGATATGTGTCATCATACCCAGGAATTCTAGGGAGAGTCCTGCTGGTCTAAAATATGATGACCAAAATTCAATTCTGGAGTCATTATGGTGATGTTAAATATACGATTTGTAACCCAAGTCTTTTTCCTCCAAAGGCTGCATGATATTAGCCTGATAATGGACTCATCCAACAGATTCGGGGCAGTGGGAATGACAGCGAGCTTCAGGAATGATAATCAGGTCATTTTTTTCCTGTGTAGAGTGACGTAGCAGAAGACAATCAATGCAGTGTGTGGAACACCTCACAGCACCCTGGCACAAGGACGGCCATTTCAGGACTATTTTTACCATTGATCATCTCGCGTGACACTATAAATTTCACCTGATTCTTCATCAATAGCTGTGATTTTACAAACATGTTCTGTGTCTACTACTGTTCATTAGCTACTCAAGAAACTGATTACTTTTCTAAGTGACCAGTGGGGTAAAACGTCCAAAGTCAGCGTAGTTAACCCTTGTTTTGATGACATTTAAGCCAGGCATGACAGTGCACACAAAACAGCCATGTGGCAGGGAGTCAGTTTGTCCCCTCTTGGACACATGCCTTGCTGCTGCATGTATCCAAGTCGCCGGTCTGCTTGTTTGCTGCACTGAGAGTTCGAGAGTTGCCATGTCAGCACCGGCCACACAGTGGAAGCAATTGTTACAGGCAGACTGGAAAAAAACCAACAAATGTGTATTCCATAACCTCTAAATGTGCGATAAGTCTTGTTTATGTCAGATCAGATGTTATTTCAGGCAATACTGGTCATGTGGGTTGTCACATTAAAACGCTAGTGGAACCAAAACTTAAAAGAAACATAGTTGGAGAAGTGGCCGGTCAGACAGAGGCAGGCAGGAGGCTGTTAAGCTAAAACAAAACTTGGGAAAGCCCCTGTGAATGAATATTACTCTATGTGTTGAATGAATATGGTGTTTTTTTTAGGAAATGTTGCCAAACAGCTACACACTGAAGGGAATACAAAGCAGAAGTGGACTTTCTTTCATTAAGAGGTCGACCGATAGTGGATTTTTAAAGGCCGATGTAATAACAGAGTTATATAGCCAATTAACTGGCCGATATCTTCTTTACTTCTGCAGCAGCCTAGTCAGCTACTTTGCATACGCCATTTTTAATAAAACTGTTTTATGTCACTCCGAATTTAATCATTTGTAAGAGAATATCCTGAAGTGGGATTTGGTGGATTACATCACTGGAAAATGTTCTATTTATTTGAAATGGGCGATGCACTGTTCTGTGGATTACAGTATAACTGGCCAGGATTACTTCTGTTGTGCGTCCCGTTACATTGTTAATGCCCCTCTTGCAAACCATTAATGTTCGTGCATATTCCCAGGGTAAGGAGGATCCTTAAGTGTGCCATTTCATTTCATGAATGGATATGTGGCTGGATTACTTGGAAGAGAGAACGCCAAATTGGTATGTTAAAGTAACAGTGCATGATTTATTTTCCTCCCTGTCTGCCTGTCTTGTATTGTGGACAAAGAGCTGATAGTGTTGTGCTATATATTCAAGATATAACTTTTTTTCTCTCCCTCTACCTTGACTTTGTGTTCGGAGCCTCCATGCAAAACGGTGATGTACGTTCCCACATGACTAGTGGCGGCTGTGCAGCCATCGGCCACCATCAGAGCCCAGTTCCGCCAAAAACGATCCTATCGGCGCCGATTAATTTTTCTACCTCTACCTTCAATACTACATAGCTTTCATGCATTTAAGTGTTGTTTTAAATATGTCAGGTGGGGAGGGTAATACATTTTAACCGGCTACTTGTGCTGGGGGGGGGAGAGCCCACAATACCTGCCAGAACACCTGTGGTAGCTGGACTGGTGTTATTTGTATCTGCTGAGATTTGTTTTTGTCTGAAGCCTTTTCTACTTTAATAACAATTGTGAAATGACAACTGAGAAATTACTAAAGGGTGTCTTACACACTATCTCCCCTTAATTTTTATCTACCCACCTTAGTTTAAAAAGCGTTAAACAAAAAGGAACTGAATTTCTATACCTCATGAAAACAGTGCCTCTACAGGTATGCAGGGCAATCTCTTGACAATAAAATACCACTTCTTACTATTTATTCAAGGGCCAGTTCATCGTAAGCCATATGGCCCACCTGGTTAACAGGTGGCTATTTATCAAAGGAATACCAGAAGTCCAGTCCAGTCTGAACCAGTATTTCATTGGGCATTGGCCACACAAATAGCAGAGTAAGTGAAGTTACTGTCGAGGTGAGAATTATTAAGTTTGGTGGACGCTATGAACTAGTCTAAACTCAAAGTGTGTTTATAGTGCAACTGAAATTAAGGAGGTTAGCTTCATTTATGTCAATTCCCAACTCATCAATCCCTTCATGTACCTCTAACTGTCTAAGACAGGTTGGTCACACTATAAATACACATGCTTGAGTCAATATGAAGTCCAACAGGATAAACAAGAAACGGTTCAGTCTGTCAAACATTGGAAGATTGCACTTCTCCAGTTCCATGAATTGCCCGAGGCCTTTTGGGTGGGACCCTGAGGCCAAAACAAGTACTCCTGTCCTCCTGGCATCTGATACAACAAACAGGGAAACCGACAGAACAGGCCGTTCTCAAAGCACAAGAAAGCATTCAGATCTTAAAAATACTATATAGATCTGCTAAGTTGAAACACATCACACTTTAAGACACTTCTGAGGAGTTACAAAATTGTAAATGGGTTTGCCGTTTCATACCCTTCTGATCTCCTTAAACTTTTTATACCATCCTGTGCTCTCTGCTCTCAGAATACAGGGCTAACGTCTGTCCCCAGCGTCAAAAACAAGTCAGCAGGCTGCAGGATCTCAAAACATCAGCAAGTCCTAACTCCGTTGAGGTCTTTAAATCCAAACTTAAAACTCATTTTTCTGCCTTAAAGGGACTGTTTGTAACTTTTTAAGCATATAAATGTACCGGGTCGGGACACATGTGCGTTTGCATATGCATATACATCTATATCTATAAGTAGATCTATATCTATATCTATATCTATATCTATATATATATACGGAGCTGAAATAGAGTGATTTTGTGGTTTTAGCTGACGTGTGTCGCCTCACTGTTTTGAGCGATGCTCGCTCATGTCTATTTAGGGCGAGCACAAGTGCGAGCCTGACACTGACTTTCGTTGAGTTCACGGCCACAGGTGTCGCTGTTAAGAAGCATTTCTGAAAGTTACAAATAGTCCCTTTAACTTTCAGTTAGTTTCATATTGTTTGATTACATCACACTTTGAACCTGCTATCCCAGGCGGGTTGGTCTCAGTTTCAAGTAATCTACTAAGCTTAGCATGTATAGTTCACATTAGAGTTGCGTCCAATAATGACCAAAATTCAGGATCTGGTATCAGCGAGTACGCAACTCTATGCACCAATCAATAATTTATTAACCCAGAAAAAAATCAACTTGTTTAACCAGAAATCAATTATTTTTCGCCGCTCCAAAACAGTAGCCTTCACTGTGCTGTCGCCCTAGATTTATCAAGGCTGCCACTGGCAACTACTGTCCACTATCCATACATGGTCAGTAGTAAACAGCTGTTAAATAATAATAACAACAACAACAACAACTATAAATACTTTTTTATCATGCTGGTATTGGATCGGTACTCGGTATCGACCGATACCGCAAGTTCAGTTATCAGAATCAGTATCGGGAAGGAAAAAATGGTATCAGAATATTTAAAGTTCAGTATTTGTGCTGCGGGTGAGAATACTGTAAACTTCCTGAAAGCCACTGCATCTCTCTAACCCTCTGTTTGCTTGTTGTCCCACAAGCACAAGCGTCCAAGCTGTATGCCTCTCTCTCTCTCCCTATCTTCTGCCCCATGTCCTCTCTTTTCACTCAGGCTTCTCTGTGCTGGACAATCGGCCGTCCTGGGACCTCTCACTCTCCCCCTCACTGTCGTCGCCTCATTCCAGATGTTTTGGATCTGGATATTCATCCTCCTGGGGGATTCTGCCTCTCCTCTTGTCTCACTCTCCCTCTATGTGTCCTTTCTCCCATTTGTGTGAATAGTGTGCTTGAGCTTTGCATGTCTGTCCTTCCTGGAAGACCTGACTACACGATCTGAACCAAAGCATTCAATCACTTTCAAACCTTTAGGAAAAGTTTGTAATTCAAAATGGCATAAAGAACTTTGCTCAGTGTAGCAAGCAGTATGTATCACAACTGTCTGGAAATGAAAGCAAAGCTATTTGATTCACAAGACATGATTACGACTGTCTGAATCCTACAGTCAGTATTTCCCTGAAAACATCATCACGGGTTATAATCCCAATCTTAAAAACTATAGTACAACAAGGGCCCCTCGCCTCTCATCCACATCGACACCGTCTAGCTGGTCGATTTCATGGTTTCCCCAGCATTTCCTGTTAACATTTTCACAATGGCTGGGCTCACGCTCGACCAGACCCTAACAACTGCTGTGTTACAACCGTGTCCTACAGTGAGCTACACAGATGCTATTATGATAACACCCCAGCCAGACTTGGATGGATGGAAACAATAAGAGCGATACCATACTAACCTGAAGAGAGTTATCACCAGTATTAGGTCTAAATATTGTGGTTAATCATTAGAATAGGTCAGAAACAAAGAAGAATGTGGGGGGAATGTTACATTTCCTGGGAAAAAGCATGATTCACTACTGTAGCGGGAGGTTGTAGCTGGCTAAGTTTTAAAGCTAGAGTGATGATATTAACATCATATAAAACTATAAAACCTAAGGAATCCATTAGTACCAACCATGTCATACTAGCTGTTGCAAAGGAGGCTAAATAACACTCTAAATTTAGGCTAAATTTTGGCAAGGTATGGCCATTTTCAAAGTAGTCCCTTGACCTCTGACCTCAAGATATGTGAATGAAAATGGGATTTATGAGTAGCCACAAGTCTCCCCTTTACAGACATGCCCACTTTATGATAATCACATGCAGTTTGGGGGCAAGTCATAGTCAAGTCAGCACACTGACACACTGACAGCTGTTGTTGCCTGTTGGGCTGCAGTTTGCCATGTTATGATTTGAGCATATTTTTTAAGCTAAATGCAGTACCTGTGAGGGTTTCTGGACAATATTTGTCATTGTTTTGTGTTGTTAATTGATTTCCAATAATATAAAAATAAATTTGCATAATGCAAGCATATTTGCCCACTCCCATGTTGATAAGAGTATTAAATACTTGACAAATCTGCATTTAAAAACACTTGACCAATCTGCATTTAAAGTAAATTTTAAACAGATAAAAAATATGTGATTAATTATGGACAATCATGCGATTAACCGCAATTAAACATTTTAATCAACAGCCCTAACTCTTTGCATTTACGCCCATTGCACAACATGAGGATTGAACTGCACAAGTGGTAACTGAAAAGACACTTGTAGCAAGACTAAATTCCAGAAGGAATGATCTAAGAATAATACCATAATGTACTGTATAATATAACCATAATAAACTTAACAACGGCAACAATGGGCAAGGTACCTTTCAGCCTGTGACACAAGCAACAAAAAAAAAAAAAACCTAGTGGGAGGTGGAACATACAGATGTATTATCAAAACGTTTCAGTCCTGATGCAGCAGAATAAGAGTGGATCTCGAGTCATGCCTGTCTGGTCACATCACTCTCAGGAGGGTTTTTCATAAGAGGCACCCCTCCTCAGGCTAATCCAAGGCCCAACATAAAATGCAAAGCGACATGTGTCCCCCATCACTAGCCAAGGGTGCCAACTGTCTGCTTGCTCTTAAAAGGAGGGCACTTGTTCGGCAGAGGTAGGGATATACACACGGCTGTTCATCTTAAACACACCTCAAAGACAGGTGAAAATAAAACTGACTTGATGTGACCAGTCAAAAATAACATCACCCATAGCTATCTTGCTGTAGATGCCTGAAAAAAACATCACACGCTGAGCCACAACAGAGAATTTAATAATTCAGATATAATCTCACAATTAGCATCAAATAGATAGATAGATAGATAGATAGATAGATAAAATGATTCAGATATAATCTCACAATTAGCATCAAATAGAGATAGTTGGATAGATGGATAGATCAAATGTTTCAGATATAATCTCACAATTAGCATCAAATAGATAGATAGATAGATCAAATGATTCAGATATAGTCTCACGATTAGCATCAAATAGATAGATAGATAGATAGATAGATAGATATAGAGAGATAGATACATCAAATGATTCATATCACAGTAATGCTTTCATTAATGCTTGACTTCAAGGGGAAATGGTAGTTATAAAGCATGCCCTTAGATTAGAGCCACCTCATTATATACATAAAGTGGTGAATTTGATATCAGAAATATTAGTATTTTGGTGCAAACACAAAGTAGGCGTTTTGGTTGTGTATATAATGTGGTTTTATATTGTGTGGGTGATAGCTGCTACTACCACGTCGTGGACAGACAGACAGACAGACAGACAGACGGAGGCACCACCGTCCACCATTACACGCCTCCATAAAAAGGCTTTTCACGGTTGAGCTAATCTGACAAACTTCTGAGATCAATGGCTCCATGAAAGCCCATAATAATCAAACCCATCCACAACAGCCGGCTTAGCACTAAACCAGTGATAATACTGCTTTATTATTATGTGTATAAACTTTAGTGAAACCCAACTTTGCACCCAAAATAATAGCTATTTCTCAACTAACCCCGTCAACAACAACAAGCTATCTCATGCTAACGTTAACTTGGCTTGCCAACAACAACCTGTCCATCTGTCCGGCTACAAAAACCCCAGTGGCTAACTAACCAAAAGCTAACAAGCCTATTTATGTGGTTATATTATATTGATTATAGGAAAAGTCACTGCAGAATATGCACCTTTAAAATGTGTATCTAGATATTCACATATATGGCTTCGATGTCTCCAAATACCGACACACGACAGACAATGAAATGGACCCCATCTCAGTGTGTTAAAAGGCTAAAGCTAAGCTAAGTTAGCATGCTAACTAGCTAACTCCCTGGACACTCAACCTGCCCAGACAGACTCTCATTTAATCACAAATAAATCATAATTAAACACAGAAAATTACACTTTTAACTCATTTGTTTTGTAGCATTCATTGAAAGGTAAATACATATTATAACTTACATTATATTTTACTATTTTGGTGCATTTCCAATACAAGTTTTGCCGGCTGAAGTTAGTTTAAATGTGTGTGTGTGTGTGTAGCTGAGCGACCACACTAACTGTTACCTCAAGCTAACATCAAGCTAATGCTAAGCTAGTTAGCTTTAACTTAGCCGCCGATGCTAACGCCGATAAGAGAAACTTCCTCTTTGTCGTTCGTCATAATTTAATTGATTTAATTAAAAAAATGAGTTGATGTGTGATAATAAAATGAACTTACGAAGTCTAGGAGGAGCTTGACCGAGTGTTCCCCCCCTGTGATTATTCAGATGTTGGTTGTTTGGCTGTCTTCAGAGGTATAAATCCCGGGGATCCCCTCTCTGCTCTCTCGTCTCTCTCTCTCTGCTGTCCGCTGCCACTCCGGTTCATCATGTAATGAGCCACCGCGGCCAGGCGGCGTCATGCTGCGTTCATACACACCTCGGAAATGTTAAGTTCCCCAACACAGGATGTAAATATAAATGATGCGTTTGTGTGACTATAGGGGCAGGAGGAGCATTGAATTGCAACCTAAAACTCAAAATTGAGTTTAAAAGAGCATATAAATAAATAAATAAACATCATTATTTAATTGTATAATTACCTATTATTGTACTAATTTAATTGTATTATGCTTGTGTGACACAACAGGAGTTTTGTTCAGTGAATCATACTTAAACCTGCTGTAGGCAAAAATATTTTTAGTATTATTGGGCAAAAAGTCCATAGCCAGACTTGGATGGATGGAAACAATAAGAGCGATACCATACTAACCTGAAGAGAGTTATCACCAGTATTAGGTTAATCATTAGAATAGGTCAGAAACAAAGCAGAATGTGGGGGGAATGTTATATTTCCTGGGAAAAAGCATAATTCACTATTGTAGCGGGTATTACATACATTTTAAACGGATACATTTTAAACGGATAAAAAATACGTAATTAATTTTGATTAATAATGGACAATCATGCGATTAACCGCAATGAAATACACTGAATGGTATCACATTTTTTGGGCAAAAATTCCATAATAACCTTTCCGCATATTGTAATTCAAGTGTTCTGAGAGAAAATTTGACTTCTGCACCTCCTTATGGCTCTGTTTTCAGGCTTTATTAAATCTAGCCCCTGACGGGAGACTTTAGCCAATCAGAAGTCATTTCAGAGAGAGATAGAGCGTTCCTATTGGCTATGCTCTGGCTGGTGGGCGATGCTTGGTATTTCCTCAACTGATCTCAACATGGATGCCGGGGTCACAAACATTCTCATTTTACAGCTAAACAGTACGCTACAAGATGTTTCTGAAAACATTTTATGCAAGAAATAGGCATTACAGTAACAGAATATTGATTCTTATTTGATCAGCACCGCCTAGTTTGACCGTTTGATCGAAGTTTACGAGTGATTGACAGCTGCTCATAGACGGCAGGCTCCAGCTCGGCTCTGATTGGTTGTTGTGAAATCTTGCAGATGCCATTAGGAGTTATGAAAATAACTTTGTTTTTAATCACATTTGCTCCATTTCTGCCCTCTGCTGCTTTAATTGAGTCAATTAAACAAGACTGTATGGTGCATTTGTTTATGCTGGATATTTAACAGTTAAATAATCCTGCATTACCTGGGATGGCAGTTGAGGCAAAGCAGAACTACTGGTTGCAAAGTAGACATTTCATGGATCTGGCTCACTTCCACCCCCTCAGGATCTTCCTCTGTGACCACAGGGGACCCTGTAGCAGCTCCAGGACCAACAGAGACAAGAGTCCCCATGCCACCTTCCAGAGAGCCACTATGTTTCTGAGGTACACTGTTCTCCTCAGGAAGTACCTGGTCAGCCTGCTCCTGAAGTACACACAGAGACACAAGAGACCCTTTCCCATACACATGTGCTGGCTTGGCTTGACGTGGCTGGACTATATAACTAGCCAGGCCTCCTCTGTGGACACAACTTGTGATCTGGTGCTGGTGTGGGAATTCCTGCGGTTATCCTCACTGACTGAGAGCCGCCCTATGTTTCCTGGCTAATTGCAGACCATGATAATGATCACCTCTTTGAATCACAGTTTACCACCTGCCTGGTAGAGATTCAAGCCAAGGAAATAATGGTGCAGAAGATCAGGGAGTCCTTGGCTGCAATATGGAGGAAGTGCTCTCAGGTGTATTCCTATTCAAGCTGGTCTATGGGGCCTGCTGAAGGAGGCATGAGAGTAGCAGCCTTCTTCTCATTTCTCACCTCTTTAAACCAATTCATTGAACAGGTGCTGGGATGGAGATGTGCACACAAGTCCTTGGGATTGCTCAACACTGGTTCATTCAAGTGTCTGTGCAGTGTTAACCCCACAGGATACATAATAGGCTGAGTGTAGACTTCCACACATGCCGCAAATAGCTTGTTAAATCCACTTGGTAGTGTGGAGGGGTAACATTTCAAATCACAACATATCGACTGCATTTCCTCTTCTTTATATCAGTGATTCTCAAAGTGTGGTCTGTGGCACTCTGTTGGGGGGTCCGCGAAATAATTTGCTAATTGTGCTCTATCATTATAAAGTGCATATCTACAGATGGGGACCATTTGCACCAATAAGCACATCATGTCCATTACTCCCACCACCGTTTAGCTTTGAGCCAATAGAAACTCTGATATGATTGTAACACACAGCAATATCTGGATTTATTAGGACTATGCCGGTTGTTACTGTTCATTTTCTGAAAGCTTTTAAGATCAATTACTTGAAATATAGGCTATACATGCTGTCAAGTTGAGTCCATAAGTGGTGTTAACATTCAATAACACTGCAAATTTCCCCACTGTGGGACTGATAAAAGATAAGCTTAACATGATTAAAAGTGAAAGTGAAAGTGAAATGTGTTTCACTATGAAACAGGTCGGAAGTATTTAAGTTGAAAAGTTTTAGAATACAAATAGTTCCAATGGTATTTAAGAGTACAAATGGTAGTTAGCATATACTTGATCGGTGTTATGGTTATGAGGGGGTCCTTGGCAGATTTTCTCCCCATGTAAGGGTTCCCTGGCCCAAAAAGGTTTGAGAACCCCTGCTTTATATAATGCAATCAATGAGTTCATTGAATAGTTATTTGATACAGAGATATCTGAGTGAATCAAGCTTTGGAAACACAGTAAAAAAAATTAGATAACTGCACTTAGTCACATCTTTTTGAGAAGCATGAAGTGATCAATTTGATTAACCACTGAAAACCATACACTATGTAATAGTTTTGGCGGTACATTCTAGCCAGATGGATGTTTACATATATTTTCCTCTAGAAATGCTAGGTTCTGTTTGTAGTAAAAGTTCATTAAGTGAAATATATTACAGTATTTAGACCATGTTGTCTAGAAGAAAAGACTAACAGGACAATTACACGCATGTAAACACATTTGAGAACTCTAGCACCACCTAAAGGCTACTTAAAAAACATGCTCATCACTAACTCTTACTATAACTACTGCAGTAGTTGACAACTAACTACTGTGCATCATACAGCTTCAGTATTCACATTCCATTCCTATCCATTCCTATTGTTTAACCTGTTGAAGTCATCAGTGGTATTTAGTGGCCCAGTTTGGCTCCACTAAACATGATCATTAAGCAATCAGCACCTACGCACTGAACGGCTTAAAAAACAAAACAGCATAATGTCGACAAACTGATATTTAAATCCCCAAATTACAAATTTTCAATCATATTTTTATTGGAAAATTATTGAAAACAATGTAAGCATTAAAAACATAGGCATTGGATAGAATATGGCTAGTACTCAAGCTTAAACTGTGTTCCTTACAGAGTGCCTTAAATACCAAGCATTGAGATTTCTACATAGGATAGCTAAAAATACATATCACACTTTACTAAATTGACTTTATAAAATGTCACTGTACAATAAAGGTTCAACGAGTGGCAAATCTATACAAACATACTGTAAAGAAACATTTTAGTAGAACTATCGAGACAAATTAAAATATAACAAAATAAAATAAATTCGCTTTTTGAATATCTGAAGGTTACCGTAAGCTCCAAGAGTTTAGACCTGATTTGTAGAAATTAATACATCAACATGGAATTAATATATTATGGAAAAATACATTAGTTAAATGTTGCTTTAAAAGGGTGTGTGGCAACCCTGACAGCCAACAGATGATATAAAACTGAGAAGTATTTAAACATTGCTCATCAACAGACCCAACAGAGGAATATCCTGGTCCACAGAGGAGCTGACAATTTGAGTTTTCAACTGATTATTGTGTCAAAATATATTACAAGATGTTGCTATTCTTTCTAATATGTGCAAAAAATGATCAACCAATTTATTGTTCGCAACCAAAACTAGTGTACAGGGAGTCCAAATCAGTAACTTCCATGCATGAAAAAAAACAGGTTCCATACAAAAAAGGCGAGATGTAAAATATTTACCAACAGATACAAAAATATCAACATGAATAAATTAATTTCTTCTACATTTCTTTACTGCCCCTCCCCCCCTACTTACCCCTCCTTTTTTTTTTCCAACAAATGGAAAAACAACCTGGCAAACGTAGAGAAGGGTTCTCTATATCTGAGGCAAAGAAGCCCTTTTATACGTCGCTGTGTGTCCTTCACTACTCTAATCAAGAGTCCGACCCTGCCCTGCATCCATCCACGCCATCAGAAAGTGTGAAACACATATACAACAGTAGTTGTAATTGCTTTACAACAATGAAAGAAGTGATAGCAGACAATCAGGAAGCAATCTTGAGAAGCGAATAAAGTGAAGGCCTGAACTCTGTGACCTGTTAAGAAAAATCCTCTCAGCTACAGTGGTCTGATAGCAGGTTGTTAGGCATCAATCTGTTGCTTGTGATAATGTACCAGCTACCGCCATATGCCAGACAGAAGGTTCCTCATAGC
>CAKALG010006497.1:0-14533 GCA_916700815.1 Helicolenus hilgendorfi
GGGGAGGTAACCATATTAGGACGTGTATGGTAAAGTAAACAATAACATAGTTGCAATGAGATGGAAATATTTCAGCTAATGGTGTTTGTCATTCCTGTTTTCAGTGCACTGAGCGGCCCTGTGTTTTTTTTCTAGCCAGCCAGAGAGACTTTGTTTATGAAAACAAGGCAGGAGCCAAGGCTAAAACCAGAGCAAAAGAGAAAAACTGTAAATAAATAGCAGTTTAAAAAATGCCTCCACCTTTTTTCATTTGATTACATAAATAAATCCACATTTGGGAAGAAATGGCCTCTTGCTTTCCGTGTCCCCCCCCCTCCAGCCGTGTCCACACCAGGGCGGCTAAATTTGAAAATGTAACATATTTTCCAGTTTGTTCATTAATTCACCATCTTTCACAGATGCAAACTGTACTGTTTGAAAACATTCTCGAACAGTACTTGTATCAGTGGTCTTGCATTAGTAAAATCACTTTTTTTAAATGGTCTAACAAAAATATTGTTTTTGACTATACTGAAACACAATACAAGTGATCATGGAAAGTAAGAGGGTGCAGGTTTTTTTTATTCCAGCACTCATATGATGCCTCCAGATTTGTACCTTTTTCAATACCTTACTCTGAGGAAATTTAACATGTATTTTATACAAATCTCATTTTTTTCAATTGAGAAAGCATGCTTAATTCTCAGTAACAAATTCAAAGCGGTCTTAAAGGTAGGATTTGGTGGCATCTAGTGGTGTGGTTGCAGATTGCAACCAAAAGAGTACCCCTCCGCTCACTCCTCCCTTTCCAAGACTGCGGTAACGTGAGCCGCCGAGTGCAAAACCGTGTTAACACCGTTCGCACCGCTCAGAGGCCATCCTGCATAATAACACTACTTTAGGAGCAACGAAAGTCAAATGGCGGCTGGCGGTACCACGGTTTTGCGACCCACATTACCGCAGTTTCACAAGCGTGTCGAAGAACTACGATGTCTATCAGGTAACGTAAAAAGGTGATAGTCTCTCTTTATAGCCAGTGTTTGGTTCGTCTGTTCTGGGCTACTGTAGAAACATGGCGGACTCCGTGAAGAGGACCCGCTCCCTATGTAATATGAAAGGCTTATTCTAAGCTAACGAAAACACAATGATTCTTAGTTTCAGGTGATTATACGCTAATGACAACATTGTTATGAATATTATATTCCAGTTCTGCTAATAGATCCTCCAAAATATTACACACTGTTCCTTTAAAATAAGCACTTGAACAAGAACTTTACCCGAGCAAATAACAATCAACATTAAAGGTAGAGTTATGTTTTATTGTCCGGTTACACCAGCATTTAAAAATTAAAAACGTTCTCCTCAAAATCAATTCATTACAACAAGGCAGAGTTAATCCACATCAATTATTTTTCACATTGAGTTCAACTTTGGTGAACTTTGACACCGTTGTCCAATAACAAACCGTCTTGACCTTATCATTGCTTATTAGCTGTGTTTCTCTTTTAACTTGTATTCAACCCGTTTTATTATAACATGCTTAAATGAGAGGTTTGCTAACTGACAGCAAGCTAGAGTTTGGAGAGCTTTTATCCTCCTTCAATGACTCTTTATTCAACAAAATGATACCATCCAAAGAACAAAAAATGCCAGGAGAGAGTAAAAGGACAAGTACAGAGAAAATCAGAGAGTTAATTGTGACTGACGAGTGCTAGCTGGGCTGGCTAATGTGTGTGAAGTTTACCAGCTAGTGTCGCCCTACGAGTAGTCCCTCCGTCAAGCTTCACATAGTTTCTCAAGAAAAATGTTTCACTTAGCTGCTTAATACTGATTCAGTATTTAAAATATGTTAACATTACCCAGACAATCCAACAAGAGAAACGAGTGGGGACCTAATTGTTAACAATATATAATGTGAATCGGAGCAGTGGGCAAACTAATGGTTGAATGAAATAACTGAGATACTATTTGATATGCCTGGTTTAAAAGGCTCCATTTCTCACTAATTTCTACAGCATGTTGAGCTATTGAAGAGAAATGTAGCCCTCATTCTGCTTTATGTTTCACTGGTCACTAATTTCCTCCTCCCTGTTCAGTCCCTTTTATTTGCCTCTGGTTACCACGCTATATTTTCCAGGTTAAGAAAAGGCATAAACACATGTTTTTATACGTGCAAATGTGGAAAACAAAGACTCATTTTCCAGCCCGTTTGAATAATATCCTACTGCAGTGCTGACTCACTGGTCGACTATTCAAAAAAAAAAAAAAAAAAGCTTGACCTCAGCATGACGTCTTACCAGGTTCAAAGCTCACGATGTGCCAACGTTCACATGCATTTCTATAGATATACATTAACATACAGTCAACTAAAGTAGACGTGCAACTTCTCCATGTCTGTCCCCTCCACATGTTGACTTTCTTTGTTTGGTCTGTGCCCTCCTCTCTCTCCCTCTCTCTCTCAGCCTCATTCCTAATCTCACACCAAAAAACGCAAGCTGTTTATTTGCGCAGGGCTGAAGCCGCTCCATTAAGTAGCCCCACCAGGTGCTTTATCCCTAAAAGGGATTTGTTTTCTAAAATAAACGGAGAAAGCAAAGGACTGCCAAAGTGATATTTACCATGACATGAAGAAGTGATTGCAACAGAGTCAAAACTATCCAAATAAGAGAAACTGCGCCTTGTAGGAACTTTTTTTAAAAATATCCTTACATAGTCAGAGACCTTCTCTGGTGGACAGACTGGAAACCATAAACAAGCATCATAAATGTATAATATAGGGCTGTCAAAGTTAACGCAAATTCGTTTTAAAGCCACTAATTTCTTTAACGCGTTAACGCAACTTGTGATTTTTAGGTTGTAGCGGGCTCAGTTTAAAAGGTCGAGTTAAGATACTGGCTTCATATAAAACTATAAAACCTAAAGAATCCATCGGTACCAACCATGTCATACTGAATGAGGTTAAATAATGCTCCAAACTTACACTAAATGTTGGCGAGGAAAAACTGGCATGGCCATTTTCAAAGGGGTCCCTTGACCTCTGACCTCGAGATATGTGAATGAAAATGGGTTCTATGGGTACCCACGAGTCTCCCCTTAACAGAGAAGAGTAAGTGTGAAGATACTGGCATCATATAAAACTAGAAAACCTGAGGAATTCATTGGTACCAACCATGTCATATGAGCTTGTCGCGAATGAGGTTAAATAACGCTCCAAACTTATATTTATAACAGTATTAAATATTTGACAAATCTCCCTTTAAGGTACATTTTGAACAGATAAAAAACATGCAATAAACGCGTGATTATTCGCGATTAACTACGAACAATCATGCGATTAATCACGATTTAATATTTTAATTGATTGACCGCCCTAATATAAATGGATAATATTGTTTTGGCGAGCAGGGACAGTATATTTCATATCCCACCAGTTTACAGTATATTGTTTTGCAGTGAAGGCAGCTGGCCTAGGTTACCACAAGAAAACCCTTTCTGTATAGTCATTTTGCTCAGAAGACAACAAATCAATCCAAGTTATTAGTTCTATTTCATCTTTTCTGAAGCAGAGACACGAGGCCAAAGCTAAAAAACAGGAGCTCTGACACTTTTTTTTCCGCACTTTTGTGATTTTCTTTTCATCTCGCTGTAAGACAACTCATCTGCGGATGGAATTTGCTTACTCCTGCCACCTCAGTCAATCTCGCACAAAGCCTGTGTCACGTTAGCTGTCTGCACCTGGTAGCGGGAAGACGTTATCAAAGCTCCCCGCTCTCCCAGCAGACCAGAGTTTATGCGTCCGTCAATACGTTTCAGACCAAAAAGAAGGCATGTCTGTTTGATGCTGATAGAAAAATAGATTGAAACTTGCCAAACCGCGTTCCCCCCCCACCCCAAAAAAAAGGTATTTTAAGTAGCTTCAAGATAACACATCTGTGATAACATTATCAGGGCGATTCTGTCTACCTCGCAGCAGAAGATAATTCACATGAAAGTTGCAGGAGATGCAAGAGAAATGTTGCTCTATTGTGTGAAATACTGCATTCAGACACGAGCATGTATTTGACTGTGCAACCTGTTTAGCCAGACAATACAGCGGCGGGCGATCTGCCAGAGTGTGTTCTGATAGCAGCCGATGCGTCCATGGGAGCAGAGCATCAGATAGAGGGAAAGCAGAGACGGCGGCCAGGTGAGGGTGTTTAGAAAGGCTTTGACACATCCTGTGATCTCAATCAAACAGGAAAACGGCAGAAGCACGCCGCCGCTTTTACGGCTCTGCCGTTGTGACGTCTTTGTCGGGGACGATAATTTTTCATTTTCACGCTGCCTTGCATCTATTCTGCCTGTCACTGTTTTTAACCACGAGCTCAGAGAGTAGATTACGGTACTTACAGTGCATGAAAAACACAGCAACAAAACTGCCAGTGACAGAAGCGTTTAACTTTCTCGCAGGGAAATCTCCCCCATGTGGCACTTTTGCTACAGCGAGTTGTTTATTATGTTCCGAGCTCGGCGTAAGCGATTAAAGGGAGCTCTTAAGAATCAAAGTGTTATAAATGCATGGAAACACAGCCAGCTGTAAATGCCACAGAATTAGAAGCTTACCAAGCCTAATACTAATACGTGGCAATTTTCAGCTTGATGCTGATATAAAGAAATTACTTTTTTAAAGTAAGCAATAAATGCAGTCAAGGGAACGATTACAGAGGCCCCTATTTTCATCCCGGCATAAATCTGCGCCCGACCTTTCTGCGGGTCCAACTCATGAATCCACTTGTTTATTCTTAACACTTCCATAAAAAGTGGATTAAATAAAGCAACCTCAACAGCTAAAACTAAGGCAATTTAAACCAAAGCATTTACAGGAGGGCGAGAGTGTTTGCATGATGGTGTTCCTCTCTCTCTTACATTGATTCATGAAATTCAAATGAAGTCCAAGCATGAGACGATAACATTTTGAAGCCCTCAAAAACAGAGAAGCATGTTCTAAGCGGAGGCACTTTTCTGGGAAGTTGGATGTCATCAGGTCTGAATAAATTGGCCCAAGAAAACAGGCGTGCACACAGAGGCGGCCCTATCACTCAGATATGTCCATATGATGATAAGTAGTCCAAATCAAAACTTTTGTCAGACTGCTTTTCTTACATTTCAATTAACGATAAATATTCTAAAAACAAACAGTTCAAATGTAGACAAAAAATGAACGCCGTGCTTTCACACACAAACATGCATTAGAGTCTGTTGCGCTTTAAAAGAGCTAAGACATAGTAATCCCATAAGCTGCTACAGGGATTTCTGCATTAGCGATGCAATCAAAATCACATTGGAAAGTTGCGTCAATCATTAGGGCTGATTTTTTTACAACATTAACATTAATTACACAACCATTTGGAGGATTTTTTTTTTTTTAGGGCCGATCTTACATCTGGAGCATGCAGCTGAGGGGCCGGCTGGAGTGGACCTGACTATGCGGAGAATGCACTCCAGATAAACAGCAGCAACAGGAATCCTCCACTTCAATTTGCTCCAAGTCTGTTTTCCAAATGTGGGGGTAATTGTTTGAATCGAATGAAAGAGGGGAGTGTAGGCTGTTTAACATGCTGCAGTGATGAGGGCCTCCTCTTACAGTGAAGAGGAAACTAGACTGGCTGAAATCCTACAGACATCAATGACAGTTACTGCCTATTTGTCTTTCTCAAAACTCTACGGAGACGCTGCAGCAGTTCATATTAAAGATGCACATATCATGAAAAACTCACTTTTTCAGGGATTGCTGATACATTTGAGTATCTGGAGTTCCTACCAACCCACAAACTGTGAAACAAGACGACCCAGTCAGTCTTTTGTGGGCTGTTGAGTTAGCTAGAGTTTGATTTCCGGCTTTGCTGATCTGGTTCGGTGTACGAGCTTACACTGGTTTGATAATATGCCAACTGGATGAATTAGCATTTGTCATTATGACACGTTCTGGCAAATTAAAAAGTAGCCGACAGCAGTAACAGGTACCGATATCATCACGGCGCTAAATCCTGCTTGTATTGCATTAGTAATAAGCAATATGACAACGTGATTAACATAATATTATGTTTGTTTACAAACGGACTAATGGAGCCACCAGTGTCTAGCGCATCTGCTGAGCCGGGGACGGTGAATTCGCCATAACACCGGCAACATGAAGGAGATTAAATTACAGTAGAGGTGGAAGGCACGCTGTGTTTGTTTGCTAGAACATTCATGTGTTTTTTGGGGCAAGACAGTTTATTACAAGTCCGATGGCCCGTAACGTTAGCGAGTGTGCGATCAAGAGAGAGAGGGAGCGAGCGTGTGACGGTGAATGAAGTTATAGTAACGTTACAGCTGTAAACGTATAGCAGTGCGATGCATGTACAATTAAGGTTGTAGGTGAATAAATGATACAACTCCTCAAGACCCGAGCTAAGTTTCTGTGTCTTGCTTGCCACCTGCAGATTAAACTGAAGCGGGTTAGCCCCGAAGCTAGCGTCAACTCCGGTCCAGGCTCACTTAAGGTGGGCTGTTAAGGCGGACCAGCTATACTAATTTTTTTGACAGGCGGCTGCTGACTCAAGTGTGACACCTAGTGATAAAATTCGGTATAGAAGTCCGATACGATGTTGTGGCTTAATATCAACCATCAATCAAGTTTGAACGTTTTTTACACCTACCTAATTCTACTGTCTAGATCAGAAAATGTGATTCAACAAGCCATTCAAATTTGGCTCCCCTTCCTGTCTCACATGCAGACTCATTAGAATATACCGCCCACGGCTTGAGATCTACCTTTGCAAAGGTGCACCATATTTTACAACATTACATTAAAGCATGTAAACATATTCTAGTAGAAACCCAAAATACAAAAATGAACCTGACAATGAGGATGATATGTGTCCTTTAAGATCAGAATAATGGATCAGCGATGGCTTTTTGTTCAAATTGCCATAGACCCTTCTATCTAGGATATCATTGGATTTGTTCCATTTTTACTGTACTGTTGCTCAATGCTGAACTGTTTGTCTTTGCGAATCCCTTCTGGATTAGATGGAGGGTTTTAGAGTTGTTAAAAAAAAATGTTCAAATTTAGCATTTTGGTTAAACTTAACATGAAAACAAAATATCAGCTATTAGCATGAGTTTATGGAAATAAGGATATGGAAATGATTCTATGAAAATACTAACATTTCCACAAGAACAAAAACAACCAGAATAAGCCGTGTTAGCCTTCCTAATTTTACTAATGAGTATGTTTGGATATCCCTCCATGTGCAGGGCCTGTTGTTGTATATTTTAATAATCATATAATTAACTCAATCACTAGTTGCTATCCCGAAAATTAATGCTGGTTGCTGCTTAGAAACAGCCTTGTTGTTCTGTAATAGCCTCAAACAAACAAAAACAAAAACAACACACTGCTCAAATGTGCCGTCGTTATTCAGCACATTATGTGTCCTACAAGTCACAACGTGTTGATGGAGGGAGAGAGAGTGAGAGACAGAGAAAACATGATAAACAGACAAAAAATAGAATGAGAGAAAGAGATGATGGTGAGGACGAAGCTGTTTGAGACAGAAAACAGACCTGAAGCGTTAACACCCCCCAACACACACACACACACACACACACAGACAGTCCTACTCTGCCTCACCGGATCGCTCCATCCCAAAGTTCACATCCTGGGGGCCCCCATCCTTCTGAGATAGGGAGACGGGTGTGAGGAGCAAACACGAGATATCCACCAGAATGGCCGAGATGCCAACGATAAGACCTCCCCCCCTCTTGTTTGGTAAACACGGCATTACCATATATCAGCTTTTCCTGACAAATGTCAACATGTACAAACAGACGGATATCTCCGCACTGAGCAAACCTCATCTCCTACAAGTTCTTCAGCAGTGCAACACAATTTAAAACACACAACCAACTTCTTACTAACTCCATTTTGACCTTTGGGGGGGGGGGGGGACTGTCCCCTTTATCACTCACCATGCTACAGTCTGAAATCAGCAGCCTCTCAGAGCACTGACAGAATGCACCTGTCGAACCCTCACGCCCTCTTCGCCCGCACATACAGTACACACTGCAAAAATACAGTACACAAACAAGACAGCTCCACTGCATTGAGTTAATTATTAAGCCAATTCAATACAGCATTCTCACACACAAACACATGCAGGGTGACTAGAGTCTGGTGAATGATAGTGTGTTTACCTTCTACAAGGACTTGCTTATTTAAAGCAATCTTCAGTTCCAGCGGTGGTAAAACAGCCTCCTCGCCCTGCAGACACGAGATGGAGAATTATTTATAATTATGAAATGATTACCACTGCAGACAGTAATGCTTGGCATCAGCACCCAGGAGCCAATTTATAGAGAGTACATGGGTGTAAACTAAACGCCACCAAAAACAAGTTGCCCACCAAGTTGCTGTTGATCAGAATTGATAACGTGCGCAAACAGTCTGCGAAATCGTCAGAAAGAAATCAATTCTCTGCATTCCTGTGCTGTTTGTTATCCCCGTGTAGCTCCGTTTGCTGCCACCGACGTACACTCCAAGCGGGGCAGAGGGCGCCTCACGTCTACTGTCCCGTTGACTGTTGTCACCGTCGCACACACATCCTCGCATTTCCATCCGCCTGTTAACTACAACTACACCCACTTGATGATAACAAACGAACAATGGGGCCGTCTGATGCGAGCGGATGGTTTATTTGCAAGACAAAAACTTTTCATAATGCTGACAGTAGGTGGTTGAACACAGTGTACCTGTAGCCGCTCTGCTCTGCCCCGACTCAACTCCCCCTGGGCGGCCCTGATCTGCATGCACACAGCTTTCCTAACTGAGCACTCAACCCAGGCAAGGAAAAGATGAAAAAAAAAAAAAAAAAAAAAAAAACAGAACGGGGAAACAAAATCTTATTTTTATGGTAAACTGAGAAGTGACTGTGGGGCAATATCTCAGGTGCATTTGAATAAAAGCATTAAAGCATATCCAAATATGAAAGGAGAAAAAAAAAGAAGCTCCCTCTCCCACTGTTCTTTTTTGCCGTTTACATTTGGCAGTCAAAACTGCGGTGAGGCATTTGTGCAAGTGTTTATCTAAAGCAGACTGAGAGAAGATAAAAAAAAAAAATAAAAAACACACACACACAACGGTCTGACTTGCCCAGTTTCGGCATTAATTATGTGTTAAATGCCCTTGTTGAAAACGCGAGTCAACACGCAGGCTCGCTCTGAACTCTACTGAGGGTTGAACAATCAACGAAAATGGACCATTCCCACACAACTACCCTATTATTGTGATTCATTACACTTCAATTAACATATCATCAATGGAATCGTAAATCAATGGCGAGTGCTGACAAATGACAGATATTTTCAGTTTCAAACTACTAAACATCATTAATTCCCATCACCTGAAAGAGCCCCGGGAGCTAAATGAGTTTACCCAACGCACAACATCCATTTAGATAAATGTTCCATCATTTTAACGACGGAAAAAAATTTGTATCGGAGAGGAAAAAGGCAACAACGGGATCCTGATAGCAGCTGTACGCCTTTTCTCCTTGTAACATAATGCCCATCTTGTAATGCCTAAACAGATAATTGTCTCCATTTCAAACAGCACAAAGCTGTAATATTGCCATTTAGAACAGTGGGGGTGCGGAGAACGTAGGGTGAGGATAAACAAGCACACGCTGCTTCGCCCGGTTGGGAAAACCGAGCCCATCACACACTCCCACATTGAGATTTTAGGGAATGGAACAACTCCTGGTTGAGATAATTACCCACCTAGGTGGGTTATGTGCATGCTCAGTAAGAGGCTTAAACTGAGAATATGAATCAAAATGCAACAATTTCAAAAGACAAAGGGAGCTGAGGAGCATTTTGCAAGCTTCTCTTGTAAAGTCTCGGGAGGATGTTGGAGGTGTTCCGTGTTAAACAAAGTGGAAAATAGGACAACAATGACTTTTGACAAAGAAAAAGCTCATAGTTACAAGACTCTTGTGTATTAGCTTGATACCTTTTGGTTACATCCACACTAAAACGGCATTTTAAAGCAACGAATTACGTTCAGAGAGCATTTTAGGGCCGTTTCAGAACTAATCTCCGTCCATACTACTAACTACACCTGAAAAGGCATATCACATGACCATTCATATACACTGGGCATGCCGGTGTAAACAGGAAGCAGCGCTGTTGGTTGTTCAGTTGCAGAAAATATAACGAAGGAAGTACAGTAATGGGGAAAGGTAAGACCATAGATTTATTTGCTTGAACCAACGAGAAGATGGAGCAGTTACTGAAAGTAACGCACTAGTGCAAGGCGTTCAACGCTGCTCAAAACACAACAGATGTGGTTTATGGGTGTCTGCGTCATTGTTTTTAATGGTCTCCGTTTCTGCCCGTCCGGACTAAAACACAACCCTGGAGTTATAAAATTAGGTCAGCAGCGTTTTCAAATGTCTCCGTTTACCGAGTAGTGTGGACGCTAGGCATAAACGTAGCAAAAGTTACGCGTTTTAATTGGGCTGTCAAAGTTAACGTGATAAAAGCGCTCATTTCGTTTTAACACCACTAATTTCTTTGACGCATTAACGCAACTTGCGATTTTTAGGTTGTAGCGGGCTCAAGTTTAAAGCTAGAGTGAAGATTATATTAAACTAAAAATCTAAGGAATCCATTGGTACCAACCATGTCATACTAGCTCGTCAAGAAGGAGGCTTAATAATGCTACTAAGTAACGCTAAATTCTGGCGAGGAAAAACTGTTGTGACGATTTTCAAATGGGTCCCTTGACCTCTGACCTCAAGATCAGTGAATGGGTTCTATTCTGATGGGTTCTATGGGTACCCACGAGTCTCCCCTTTACAGATATGCCCACTTTATGATAATCACATGCAGTTTGGGGCAAGTCATAGTCAAGTCAGCACACTGACACACTGACAGCTGTTGTTGCCTGTTGGGCTGCAGTTTGCCATGTTATGATTTGAGCATATTTTTATGACAAATGCAGTACCTGTGAGGGTTTATGGACAATATTAGTCATTGTTTTGTGTTGTTAATTGATTTCCAATAATAAATATATACATACATTTGCATAAAGCAGCATATTTGTCCACTCCCATGATGATAAGAGTATTAAATACAAATCTCCCTTTAAGGTACATTTTGAACAGATAAAAAATGTGTGATTAATTTGCGATTAATCGTGATTAGCTATGGACAATCATGTGATTAATCACAATTAAATATTATAATCTATTGACAGCCCTAGCTTTAAAACAAAAACTTGTTATTGTGGATGTCCTTAGAGGAACAGATGATCCAAATAAATGTTTCCATTCTCTATGCAAATACCACAGGCTTCATTGTAATTGTGGCGAGGGGGGAAAAAAACATGCAAACACCCTATTTTCAGAGGAAAAATGGACAATCAGAAGGGTTTTTTGCTATGGTAATGTGGTTACATCTGAGCACGAACAAAGACTCATTTTATTCTGTCCACAAACCTGTGAAGTGGACTTCCCTATTAGTGAGGGGGGGTCACGGCTTCACAATATGCTCTCTAGTCCCAGGTATGTTATCAGTGCCTTTGGCTTTGTTGTAAGATTGCATGTTCAAAATATGAATTAATACCCCTCCACTGAAACGCACCCAATCCCAACAAAAGGCCTGCATTCAGCGTGGACAGCTCTTCAGCTCCTCTAATGGACAGGCTCTCCTCTCTCTTCACACCGCACAGACAAAAACGATGAGGGGGCCCATGAATATTTAGCACTAAGTAAAGTTATTCCATTAATTACTCCGAGCACGCTTAATACTGTATCTGTGGCTACTTCTGTGGCGGCTCGTTAATGAACCTTCACACATCATTACCATATTAATTAATGCTCAACTCAATGGTTGTCAATAGGAGGCTGCCTGCCAGAGTTGTCTCTCGCTTCTTTACAGCCCGTCCGGGATGTTTCGATCACTTAGTATCAGCACCTGAATAAAATCGACAGCACCTATTTATCATGCCGGGGCCAAAAACGGTGTGTTTGAATAAGACACAAATAAAATGTGGTTAACACGCCTTAAGGCTGGTGAATCCGTATTAAGGGTATTGTGTAACTAAGAAGAGGGCGTTGGAGAGTTTAGCTGTGATATGTACTGTATATACAGGGTCATTGCTGTTTGTTTTTCGGGTGTGTGCAGGAGATTTTCCAAGTCACTGTCTGTGCTCCGAAACGCAAGAAAAATCAAAAGCATGAGTCACTTCTCGACATACGCAGCTGCTTACTGTATGATCTGATCTGCTAAAAGGGCTGACTGCACACTATTTTCTCCCTCTTTTCTTCTTCTGGGCTTTTTATTAAGAAGGACTGATTAAATGAAAAACATTTCTAAGTCTCGTAAAAAAAAAAAAGTCAGCATTTGAAAAAGTGGGAAAAACAAGCATTGTTTTTTATGTCTTTTTGATGTGATTGGCAGGATCCTGGCATTATATTGTAACACCCACACAGACAGTAAACAACAGCACTTTCTGACACGCAAACAGACTCAAAACCCACCAATTAAACCCAACTTCAATCCAGCCGGCCCTTATTCTGGGCGCTTTTTTTTCCACATTCTTCTTTTTTTTTTCTAAGCTTAAAAGGCAACAGTGCAGTCTGGTGAATGTCAGGCCTGTCTGATCCCCCCCGATTCTTTGGACCTGCCCTCACGTTTTGCTGAGCTAAGAACAAAGTACGCAGAGAGCAAACAAGAGAGCTTTGCTGCCTTAATACCAAGGAAGTGGAATTTCACTCCTAACCCAAAACAAACAAGGCCACACATTTCTTTACACTATTTAAATGAGCTCATCGAATACAAAAAAAGAAAAAAAAGCCCAAGTGGATATCCAGTGCACACTATACTCTCTAATCTATTGATCCACGAGGAAAAAGCATGAGACACTTATTTGGTCTGCTGAGAAGTCACAGCTGGGGCAGCTCAGGATCCGCGCAAAAAAAGTCTCACTTTGCACGTGAAATTAGATCAGCGCCGTCGAAAAAGTCCAGACCCGATCACGCACACGTACAGTACGGCACACAAAGGGGCTAACGCGCAGTGAGCGAGCATTATGCAATCCTATTTTTATAACCAACCCCTTTCCACCCTGTCAAGTAGGAGGACTGTCAATTCTACCCAGCCATATCAGGTTTCCACTCTCGCCCGGGTCCCAGCTCCTCTCCGACCACGGATCCCGAGCGCTATTAATATCAATAAGCTGCAGATTCCATTTCCCCAGACAAAGACAAAGGGAGAACAAGAGGCGATGAGTGAGAGGAGGAACTAATACCCTCACGCATCACCGTGGGGTTACCACTTACTATCACCTCCAACCCGGCTGCTCTGGAAAAAGGGGAACATTCTGCACACACTGTTTCACACCCAGACACATGCACACACACACATACTGTACAGTACTGCATCGGGGCAATGCAAATATAGGCCAACTGCTGGGTGATATGTTCCAATCATTTGTGGATTTTTAACTGACAAAACACATTCCTCCATTAATCAGATTAAACTATAACATTGTTCTTATCTCCCATGTTCTTCTTCATTCTCATCACAATTCAAATCTATTAAAATATATATACCCTGTGAACCCCAAGCTGTTTCAGGGCGCCACATTTTACTCACTGTGGCCTCGTTTTACACTGCAATATAAGTCCTGCATCTCTATGGAAACAGAACAATCATGACTGGAAGTAAGGAGAACTAAAAAAATGTATATTGTGCGGTAAAATACAGTTGTAAAGCTATAAATCATAAAAAAAAAGAAAGAAAATCCAAGTTGAATTTCTTTAAAAATGTATCTTATAAAAATCCCCAAAAAAAGAAACGGAATCTATAAATGTTTTTTTTTTTCAAAGTGCCCACAAGTCTTACCATTATTGGAAGAAAATGTGTGGTGAATACTGAACTATTTACATTTTTACAACATCTACTTACAACCTCCCGTCTTCTCGTCTCTGCTCCGTGTAAACAGTCTCACTGAATGTTTGTCACGTGACTGTTGGTCTCAGCCGAGTCATTCGCGGTTTCTGCAGTTATATTTACAGGACTTGGACATGTACTATAGAATGAAGTGATTTTGATAAAATATCACTACTTTAATCTTAGATTTGGTAATTTTTTTCTGACGGACGTGTTCGTCACACATGACACGTTCAAGGACTGGTGGAAATTTGACAATCTGAAGATATAAACGGTGTATTTTTGGCGACTTTTGGCAAAGAAAACATGCCTTTCAAACCCACCGGCAGGTTGTGGGATTTGGAAGGTTAAAGGTTCTCTATACAATATTCAAAACAATGATATATTTGCTATGTAAAGATATACAGGAGTTATGTCTACCTGAGCAGAGAATGAAGTCGCTCTCCCTCCGTGTGTGTTGTAATCAGAGCTTCTCTGTGCTTTGTTTACGTAGCCAGGCCGTGCTATAGTTCACGGTCGGCCACTCTGCACTGCTCTCATACGTCGGTTACAGCTGATGACGCTGTCCCCGACC